>JXWZ01001387.1:0-26088 GCA_000956215.1 Anopheles farauti No. 4 | reverse complement strand
TTTTTTACTATTCGAAATAATTTTATTTTGGTTGTTAATCTATTTATTTTGTTAGTAAGACTTTCAGGTCTTATGTACTCATATTTTTTGTTTCTTGCATAAGCTTATGTATATTTTTAGGGTTTCTTTACCGTTTGAAAGCCTTATATAATATTGAGACATTTTTTTAATTAGAAAGTACAAAGAGCATACAATAAATGATCTAGCAAACATTATGTGTATGACCTCATAATGATCGCTGAAATAATATTCATTTTGATTTTTTACTTATCGATCACCAACTTGCTACTCTTATGCATCAATTTGCTTTGATCGGAACAAACTTTTATAATTTATCAATCACTATTTTATCAGAATACGTTCATGTATCTGTTTGTTGACGAGTTCATTCGTTTATCTACGTTCATGACTACGTAGCATGCGACACAGTGTAGATAACGCGTTAATAAAAGCATTAACAGTCATGCTTTGTTAGTGGCGTTATATTTCTATTCCCTTAGTTGTTCGCACCCAAAAAATCGGGAATGCCCAAACCATCGCAAAAGTTTCTCATTCCCAACACATGTGCCAGTTGACATCACAAAGAAAGTCATAACGTACACGACCGGTTGACCTGTTATCGGACGGTCAGTCCGTACCATTTGTGCGACTTAGTCGCCCAATTTCCTAACCATAGGGACCTTTGCTGATGAAGCAATTTGCTCGACACAAAGAAATCCGTGCCGTTACTGTACCGGCATACGGTCGAAATCGGGCCTAGAATCATAATGGGCTCAGCAATTTGCCAATCGAGGTTTATCACTAACTGCATGCCGGCTGTTGTTTGCTTATAGAGCTTCCCGCTTCGCTCTATCCCCGATCGGTGAATATGATGAGTACCTGTGTTTCTCCTACTCTTTGTTCCTGTTACTCCAACTCCAACTGCTGTACACAAACCCGTCTGGTCTGTGATTGGAGATATGTTATGCTTGTTTTTTCCGTCATGCTAGATAAAAGTCCTTCGAGGCCATTAGTGCTGATAAGTTTCCGGCAGCAGCTACTACTGTGAAGCCAGTTGGACAGTTTGCTGATTTTAGTATCCAATTCGCGATATGCGTGTGTCTACGTAACGAAAGCATGGTGGCCCGCATCAGCAAACATCCGCGTACGCGTTCGTGGCCGCGGGCATTACACTTTTCCGTGGAAATGAAAAAAAAATGGAAAAAAAAATCGCAATTGCTGCACTCGGCACACCCGTTGCCAGTCGCGTAATTTATAGCCCCATAGCAACTGTATGAGCCACGTACAACAACCACTACGTTGTTTGAATATCAAACGTGATGTCAAAGGCCTGGGCACTCCCACAATGCTCGGAACGATTTTCTGCTTTACGTCACCAAAGCGAGCGCGGTCTTAGCGCTGATGTCAAAGGCACCGATTTAGAGACCATTCGGTGGAAAGACATTTCGTCACCATTACATCGTTTGGAGCAAAATGAGAAAAAAGAAGGTAGCGAACACGCTAACAAGCGCTCACCTTAGGCACCAGGTGCAACATTGGTCACGATGGATGGAGCGTTAATAAAACGAAATGATATCGTGCACGCCCGGTTCGCGTCGTACAATCGACGATATGTGTTGGAATGAAATGTCACTGCGATGGGAAAGGCTAGATTTACACTAGGCAAGAGCAAAAATAAAATGGAAAGAAAAAGTCCGCAAAATACAAGAAAACGTGAAAAAATACTCAGTTTAGCACGTGCCTGCCGTCCGTACATACCTATCTATACTAATGGCACAAAGGCTAAGAATTGATGCTGTACACAGAAGTACGTCTAATGAGATCCATATATCACACAGAATCCATCCTAGCTGCCAGGAACCTGCAACGAGTAGAGAAAACGAGACTGTAAGCGAATGTGTTCGTTGCGACGGGCTGAAATGAAGTAGCTAAGAATAGTGAAAAATAACCAAACAATCGAGACACGAGCCACTCCTTGCAGTTGGTGGTTGCCGGAGCAAAAATACGATACGAATGTACATTGTACCGTTTAGCCATATACCTAGCGTTGCGAGAGCGCAACCTCGCGAGGCACTGCCCGCGGGAAAAGAATGTTTGTCTTTAATAGTAATATCGCCTATATCGTCTTAATGACGCTCCATTTGGGTTCAAGCAACGAGTTGCACGTAATGTTGAGTGCAAGAATGACAACTGGGAATGTGAAAACGCTTCCAATGGTTTTCAAATAATTGCCAGTTGCATTGTGACACTATCGGCAGTATACAATATTGTTAGTACAGTATTTTGACTCCATGAATAAACTAGATTGCGCTGAAGCACAATATAACTTAAGTTAGATTACCTTCAATAATTGTAGTATTTTATTAAAACAAAATTAATTAAATGATATATATTTTTTAAATATGTATGCTGCTAACATTCCATCAAATTAAGGATTTAATATAATCTATTAAAATATCAGTAATTTAAAGTAACAATTTACAAAGTGATTAAAGTTCTTATCGTGGATTGTATTTTCACCAATATCTTACACAAAATGTAAGATAAAAATACAAGTATGTTTTTAATAAATTTATTTTCAATTACTTTGTATTAAGAACATAGTTTGGCATAGTTTTTCTTTTAAAAAATAAAATCTTAAATTCATCACTTATTAATGTACTTGTGAATACATAAAGTATTGAGCTACAACTTAATTTTTTTACAGTGGGATGGAATGTGAAGGAAAACAGTGCGGTTTTTAATTTGAATTTTAAGTAATGCAATTTTTTTCATTGTTTGTTTAATACGATACCTAACTGTAAGAAATAATAAACAGGAAAATGAAATACAAATATACAAACAACGATCACCATCATACGCTACCAAAGGAAGTATAGTCGATCGAAAATAGTTGAACCAGCAAAACAGGATTAAATTAAAATTGATGCAACAATATAAACGTAAGGACGTGCCTGTATGACCCTGCGGGCAGATTAAAACCGGACGGTGTGCATCAATGAAATGGTGCACCTTTTTATCCACTTTACTGTCGCTCTCATCGTATGTTGGCTCCTCTATTCCCCGGTCTAAAGCCAGCGGAACAAGAGGACATTGTTAATAGCACTCCAATGCCATCGTAGCCGCCCTTGCGAACAGTGAGGATAAAGGGTGGCGAACTGTAATTTAGTACCCAGAATGCACTTTTATGCAGCGACCGACTCAACTTTGTTCAACGAGAATTAGTGGTTGTATAATTAGAAGAAATTGGAATGTTGAGAGTAAATTAAACGATCGCTGCCGCTGCGAGAGCAGCCGGGGACTGCCGACTGCTACACGGGGAGTAGCAGGTTTTAATCGAATTGTGGTTTTATTAGCATGAAAAGCTAACGATGCCAAATAGAAATAATAAAACACTAATTCAGACAAATACACCCTATGAAAGGGGATGTATTTGTTCATGTATATGAAAATAGACATTTAGCAGTTTCACCAGACAGATATACTGCATGGTTCGTGAATTTAACCCAAAGAAAAGCGACAAGTTTTCCCGGCACTATTCCTTCCTGCAGAGCCCTTAATCTAACAACGAGGTTGAAATAAAATCTTTTTAGACAAAACAGTAAGACAAACAAATCAAAGCATAAAATTTGATTCCTTCAAAATTCTACCCAATCAAGGGAAATGTACCGTGACTATTTAGAACGAATATAAATCTTCCACTACATGTTTATGTCACTGCAAAATGTGCTTCTCAAATTAATGGTCCAGTAAAACAGCCCCCGTTTTATGAACGGTCTGTGGTGAAAAGTAATGGCAAAAGAAACAAAATCGATACTACTAGTTGGGTAGTATAATATTTACGACACCTCTCGGCGACGTCGTTATCGATGCATGCAGTAACGGAATGGCCCTTGGGGATATCATAAGGCCGATTAAAGTGGTATCTTTTAGTGCGACATATCCATCAAGCATCGCGTATTTGGTTAGTTAAAGATTTCACAATAAGATTAAATCAGTAATGTAATAAAAATAAATCAAATGACATTGGATTTCACAACACACCGTTAGTGGTTGCGAACGTTTATCGGTCAAATCTGTAGAGATTTATTTTACGGCACGATAAAATTTATTAAATATTCTTTTTTGTTAAAACTAAGATACATTGTTAGTTTAATTTTATTGAAAAGATTCTTCAACGGTGCGATATAAAAACTACGATCGGTAGGTTGATTTTATCATATAAAACTTTTTTTTTCATCCGGTCATGACACGATAAATTAATCCGCTCGTTTAAGAACGCTAAATAAAGGACTATAATCAGAGCATTTCACATCGTTTGCAATTAAATGCTGCTCAAAACTGACAGGATCGTAAATTTAAAAACTACCGTAAATCAATTTATCAACTTCGCATTCCGTCACAGTTGAGAAAAAGGGTCAGCGAGGATGTCTCCGCTGTTTGTTAGCAGCAAAAAAAAAAACTTCCCAGCAAGCGGCCGTGCCCGAAGAAATCCAGCGGTGAGCAAAATAATTCGACTAGCGCTTGCTTCTCGACATCGAACGGTTCTCGTGCGGATCACAAGGAGAAAGTTTCGGTTCCTGTCGGTCTTTCCCGGCGGTTAGAGCGCAAGTATACTATTGTTGTTATTGTTGATATATTTTTTGCGTTGCTTACTTTTGTCAGCATAAAACTCGGCACGATGTACAAAAAATACCACGGGAGCACAAAATAGCTTTCTTCCACTAGCCGCGAAGAAGGAACCTGCGAATGTCAACTAAATTCTGGAAAGCAATCAAGAGCACATCCAGCAAATTCGTGGACGCTTCAACCCATGCCACAAAGGAAGAGAATGCGACGGCTGAAGCACAACTTCCGACACGAAGCGTACAACTTACGAGTCTTCTGCACCAGAGTGGGTCACAGATTATCGGTTGCCCGTGATGGCAACGCTTCTCGTGCGACGCGGAAACTGCTGCGGGAGATTGGCGATATCTAATTCAAGAGATTCATCCCGGCTTGCGTCCGTACGGTTGTGTTTGTAAAACCATAAGTGTTGCGTTGTTTATTTATACGCATGTCATTGCGAGTGTTTACCGAAAATTCCATTTGCCCTGGCAATCGAAATGACCCTCAATTGAAACGCCGTCCAATCTGCTCGTACCGATCGGAGGGATTGGAACAGGCAGGCCGGGTGGAGCATTGCAAACAAACATTTTACAGTCGGGTTAACGATAGCGGGCCGATAATCGATGGCGGTTGGAGTGGATGACGGTACGTTTACTTACCCATGAGATGCACGGCAACGGCCGGTGGCATAACGAAGATACCGACAAGCCAATCGGCTACCGCTAGACTCATCACGAAGCAGTTGGTGACGGTGCGGAGACGCCGCGTCGTGATGACCGACAGTATGACGAGTGTGTTGCCGATCACCGTCACAACGATCAGCAGACAGAAGAGTATCACAACAACGCAGTCTTGCCAGCTGGCGATAAGAAAGTGGTCATCCATCGCCTTCGACATGCCGAGCTGGCGAGCGGTTGGATCAACCGGCCCGATCGTAGCAACCACGCCGGTGGCGATTGTGGAGAAGAGATCCACTTCCAGTGGACTGCTGCTACTGTTGCCACCGCTGGCTGTGGTGATGTTGATGAAAAACGTTTCCTCCGTCGCACGGTTAACCGTCGTGATCGTGGCCGCCATCGGATCGCACAACGGTCGACCATCGTCCAGCGCTGGATCGGTCGTGTTTCCACTGTCACAATCCACTAACGTCTCACTACCATTGTCGTCGGCCACATGAGCTGCCAGGCTTAGGACCTTTATCGTAGCGCGACTCAGTAGTGGCGGTGTAACAAGATGACCTACCGCACCTGTCAGTGCTGCTGCCGCTACTACTACCGCCGCGTAATGCAGTGGTGTTGGTGCTCGTGCTACCGTGAGCTGCATACGCTTACCTCCACAACGATTCATTATGCCATTGCGCGCGGGTGATGACATCTGTAGTAGTCGCTACGTTGACGGGTCATCCTGACCGGCATCTCAAACGCGGGATAATAAATTTGGCACTCCGTTTCTAGCTGCTTCTGTTACTGCATACGTCACGCTGGAACGATGAACATAGATAACAAGGTTGGTGAGTGATGGAAAAAGCAAACTAATAAATGGAGGAAGGTATTGAAAAATACCTTGATAAATGAAATACGATACAAATTGTATAATAATTTACTCATTTTGAATCTTTTGGCAAATGAGAAATGTTGTAATTTAAACTCTAATATTAGTACACAATGAGGAACGTTTAGTTTATTCGAGGAATGAGCAAAATCGAGCAGAAGAACCATTCGAGTAGACAGGAATTCGAGTTGTTGTGAACTCACTTACAAAGATTATTTCTTCGTTACATTAAATTAATATTAGTTATAAGAATATTGAAAAGGTTGTGCAGAACAGGTACATCTTGAAACAATATTACTCTTTTAGATTTTTTACGATCTGGCAATCATTACATTAACATATACTAACTTCAAAGCATGAAATTCTTATTTATTACGTCACACTATTAGTGGCAAAGTTTCCAGGAAACCTTATATCCTGATCGATCTGTAAAATATTGGTACAAATATTGATTCTGTTTCATGGTTCGATTATGTAAATTTGCAACAATTTGCTGTTTTAGGACACTACCAAATGTACGCAAATAATGCAAACAACCTTTTGAATAAGATGTTTTATTTATTTTTGATTTCCTATTTAAGCTACTTTATTGGTGCACAGAAAAAGTAGTTTTGTGTTTTTAAACGATATTTTAAAATCTAATTATGTTTTAGTTGTAATTAAGTTGTAATATCAAAGAATCTACAATGCAATGACCTACTCACATCTTAAATCAGATCGTCGCCGTAACAGGTTGCTACTGCGTTGCTACGAGCAACCGTGATTTCGATCTACCGACGATGGAGTAACTTCAGATGCAGATTAATGAAACGTGCCTAAGATTGGTTATAATACCCGGAAGGTAGTTGCCACCTGATAAGTTAGCCAACTTTTTTCATCATTTATTTTTCCTTCCCAAATCGTTCCGCAGAACTGACAGCCCGTAACGCCAGCTGAACGGGGCGTGTTAATATATGATTCAAAAGTTTTCGGACGCACAAAGTTTGGCAAAGAGACGTGGATTAAAAGTTACCTTTTATGATCCTGTCGGATGCGGATGAATGTGTTTGCGAGAAAGTTTGGCTGAAACAGACAGCGCAACTGGATATATTTCGAGCTGATCTTGTTGGTGTAAGCTTCGCATCATCGTGAGCTTTGAATGAATAAGTCCTGCGTATTCGTGCGATTAAAGTAGTTCGAAATGTACTATATTTCCATTTTGCCAACGCTGTAACCAACGATGCTTCTACTTCAGCATGACTACGATTTACAAAATGCAACTCTCAATATTTAAGATATTCTCGCATGCTTCACATTACCTGTTACTTTTTCCCTTATACTTGTCTTCGTAAGGAACCGTGTGTTTGTATAACAAACCTTATGGCCGTGAAATGGGTTCTCCTCGGGAACGGCGTCTACTTTGTAGCGAGCACGGATTCCAATCTCGGTTACCAGGGCTTACGAGTACTCGAGCAGTGTAATCCGCTTGAATAAATATCGTTTTCCATCCAGTCCAGCAAACGGACAAACCACTAGCAGAGTAAAAAAGGTAGGGCTTTATGGGAATGAAATGAATGGCCCAATGGCGTTACCCAATGGTGATATCTTTTGAACAACGGCAAACGCTTGGGTATTGTGAAACGGGTCGGGTTGAGACCAGGATGCAAAAAATATTCAACAACTATTGTGCCCATCGAGCCGAAGATTGGCTTCTACCGGAACATTGAAATTGCCTATCGATCGCGTTTCTCTGTATTATGGGACAAAACTAATTTGCATAATTTTACACCTTATCAAAGTACGCAACATCTTTTGTGAGTTTCTACAGGAGCTGCTGTAGTAGCAGCATTTTGTTAAATAGAATTAAACGAACTTTACATTTAGAATGTAAAGTGAGAAAACCATCTAAGGAGAAGATATATGAAACGATGCCAAAAAGCCGGTAGTTTGGTTTGCATGATGGATTATCTCGATGACGTAGTTCTATCAATCGTTTATTTCAATACCATGCTGATAACATTTTGCCAATACCGCTATAATCTCTGTTTATCGTAGGTCATGTTGGATTTGCAATATCCGGTAGTCATGTTGTTTTTGTAATAAACATTTTGGCTAAAGCTTTCAAGTTTCCTTCAAATCAAAATGTATAAAATATGCACTCTTATTCCAAATTTTGTCGACATGGCGATAGTGCATTGATCCTTAGCGCGTTAAAAAGCGATGCATACCTCTTTGCGAAAAAGGCACGTGACACATCTTTTTATCCTTCATTGAAACGACTTGGTTTGTAGAGAAACAAGCCACATTAGAAATCTCCATCACTAACAAATACTGAATGTGAAAATCTACAAAACCTGGACTATGTGTGATGATATACTTTACAGTTGTTTCATATTTGTTTCTGTAGTAGTCATGAATATATTTCGCTACAAACGTCTAGATCTGAAACAATTTTATGTAAGCGTATCGGTAGATTGTTTAAAAAAGAATTAGTTTAACTTGGTATCTGATTATCCTTTTCATTTTTGCACTATTACTTTCACATTTTAGTTAAAATTTTTAAACTAACATCAAAGTAAAAACCTCTCTCATCCATCCGGTAGAAAATTTTTTAAATCTCAACTTGAATATCTACAAATAAATTCAGTAATGTTCCAATTGCTATAACATTTCATCCAAGTTTGTAATGCTGTACCAACATCAATATTTTGTTGTTTTTATTTTTAAAATAAAATAACTTCTCTAATACAAAAACGAAACAAAAAATATAATTTCTTTGGTACTATGTGATCCAAAACATTATGAATTTTCTTTAACTTTTGAGGGTCCAAGAAAAAAGGACTGATGCTGCTGCTGCGTTCGTATATAACCCTTTTTTGGTCCAAAACAGCTTTTATGCTAACAATAGTTTTATTTTCAAATTATCTATTACTACATTAGATTTGTTTATTTTGCGTTGAAGCTTTAATTATAAATAACAACGTAAAAGGCATCCATTGTAATAACAAATAACAAGGTTTTAGACTAAATAATAGGAAATTCGTTACGCCTAGTCCTGTTCTAAATTTTACAGTCTCCAATTTCCAAACGGCCCCTCAAAGATAACAATAAAAATGCTATTCTTTTAAATTATTTTGAGGCATCGTGGACCCCCCTAGCGCTATTCAGGTTCTTTGGCTTTTATTACTTGTCCGTGAAAGGTCTTGTTGCATACTGTTCAGTGTCCGAGCTTTTATTGGACCTTGTTTTTCGAGTGAAATTGGTACCCGAACATGATAGCCCAGCGGACAATAGGCAGATGAATGAAAAATCTCGAACACCGTGTACTGCGCCCTTCTGGGAAGATGCACAGCACTGGCGGCGAATAATTACGATGCAAAGGCAACGAACGCAGCTCATGTCTAGTTCTTTGTGAGCTCTACGCTTGTGCCACGTGTCTTTTCAGGCCAATCATGCCAGTGGATGGCTGAATGAAAATAGAAGAATAGTTTCTGGAAAGCAATAAGACCACATCGAAGCAAAGAGATTAAACGAACACATGCGCAATTTTCGATTAAATGTGTCGGTCGTGAACGTGCGAGTTTTTTAGTCGCCATATGCGCTGATAAAAACATTGAAAAAAGTCTCGCAGACCAGTCGCCTGTGAAGCCTGTGAAGCGAAAATTTTGTACGTCGAATCAGTGCAACAAATTCACGGTATGGTAGTTGGATGTAAATGCCTATTGTATCTCATTTTATATGTATTCCGTCGTAGCATGTTGGTAGGGATCACAGTGAATAGCACAATACATTATCATGAATTACTTGGCTGTAACAAAATTAGTTTCAAAAACACGTTGCGTCCGAAGGATCGAATTAATTATTTGGATTTTGCACACTCGATATCATCTGCGAATGGATCCGCTTTTACACACACCGTCGGTTAAGGACAAGGGTGAGATAATTATTCTACATTTTCCTGTACATGCAACGATGGTTAAATGCTCGAATATTGATGCCATTTGCGTCCTTGCTGATCAGTCTGTGCAATAGATGTATGATGAAAAGATAAAAGTAGTCAATACTTATACATTTTCATCTATTGTCATGCGGAAGAGATGGTAGATAATAAGTGTATTCAACGAAAACGAGCAATGCTCAACACGAGCAACTAAATGACCATTGTCAATAAAATACATTACAGCTTATGCATGTGGTATAAAGTGTACGGTTTTCCAGGCTGTATATTTGATCTTTCGGAATATGTATTTATATCCAATTTTAGTTAAAGTAACCCCATAGAGACGAAGTACTTTGCGAAAACGCTCTTAATTTGTGCATTGTCCTTATTACATGAACGTATGTACTTAACTGCAGTTAAAGTTAACATGGCTATGCTTAAAGTTCACTTGAGTATCCTTCTCAATTTCGTTTTATTTGAGTAATTTTTCATACTAATAAGTGTAAAAGATTTAAAATATAAACATTCTGTTCACATTTTTTACAGTATTGTTCGAATAAATGCTGGGATATTAACTACGACAGATACTTCTTCCATGTTCTTTCTCGCATGAAATAAATCTATTTTGAAGGTATTCAACGTTCAAAAATTAGCCTAAAGATTGAATAAAACGTACCGCATCAAAGAACACCCATCTAAGGCACAACATATTAACATTGTATAATAGTTGGTTTTATGTTATACAAAAATAGAAATTTTATTTATGTATATAAACATATAATGTTAATTCCAAATGTTTCTCGAATATAACACGTGTTGTACTATACCAATCTTTTATCCTTCCTAATTACGGGAAAACAACAATATTTTCTTTGTCTTTGGTCATCTTTTTTTTGTACACGAATGCGATCGTAAGAAGGATTTGAATTGAAGCTTCTCTCATCGCAATGGCATCATACCGAAACAAAGCAGCATCTTGCGGCGTTGTTTGCTAACGTAAAAAGGATTTTGACATATCCGGGATGTTAGCTGCACCATAGTGCACCCGTGCAAGCCGCGCGCGTTGTGTGCAGCTGTTCGTTAATTAGACAATGTAAACACCCTGCTCGAGATAATGAAACCCATAGCCCTGTTTGGACATGTCATCACAAGGACGCACCGTTTATGTCTTCCGACCGCCTTTTCTACACTGTATGGTCGTGATGCGGTTGGTGAAAGTTTAACATGTAGTGTTATGGTTTCGAGCATGTACATGAGTGCGTAGTGCTGGTCGCTGAAACCTTTGCGTAACAAAGCCATCATCAAACATCCGGGGGACCCCGGATGTCCCGGACTGCTTGACGTCCCGAAGCGAAATTGCAGACATCATTAAAATTTAGCATCCCTGCACCGGAGGAATAGTGAGGATGGTAAACAATGCACACCCGAAACAAATCTGTCGTCCGAACAACCAAACACGATGCCCATCAGTTCGTACGTACATTGACCGCGTATATTGAGTAATTTAGAGCACATGGGAGGTATGAAAGAAAAACGCCGGAGGAGAACCGCCGTGGCATGTAGAAATCTGCCTTGAGATCAAACCTGAACTGAGGGCTTACGCAAGAATTTCGCCTGTGACGAAACGTCGTTCTCTAGTCGTCCCCAAAGGATCGTTCAGATTCGTTACGAAAACGTCTGTTCGTTGTGCAGGTGACACGTTGTCATTTCGACGGATGCAACACAGTATGTTTGGAATGTTTGCTTGTGTAAGGTAGACGAACCCTTCGCACAATAAGTGAAGAAGAGCATGCAGTTTTGCTATCAACGTTGCTTACTGACTTTTGATCAATTTGGTACCAAATAGAGAGCATTAATCTTGTCGTATCAAACGGTCATAACATAGTCCGTACGTTGTAGTTGTGGTTCGTGAGCAACTATCCACGTGGCGAGGAACAGGAAATCTATACAGTAAACTCTGTGACTATGCTTTGTTGTTGCATAATGCTTCCATTTTACACTGACTGTTGTTGAAGATGTGAATCTGTTTAGGATGCAAAGAAATGGAATACCGTTTGTCATCGTGCTAATGGATTCGTTATATCCATTCGTTCCGCCTTTGGTAGCATTGTTCAAGGTGGAATACTCAAGCCGGTGTGAAGGCAGATCTATGTTCCAGTAAGGTTGAGATGGAGGGTGGGGGAGGGTCAAAACTACTCTCGATGGTGCTTTCCCCCGCTGTTTCGAACGAAGTAGATGCTTCACGGCTTTATTTGTGCAAGATAAACATAAATTGGAATGATGAATAGTAGTGCCCAAGCGAGCCAAGAAATTCTTCGCCAGGGAAATCGCCTAATGCTTATAGATGGAAGCAGTTAATTATTATTTAGCGTCGGGTCGGTGCTCGATATGCCGTTGGGGCAAATTAGTGTTCGAGAATCGACCAAACAACCCATCCGTGAACAACCCACAACCCAACCAACTATACTTTTATCTATAGAACCGAATCCAATTCACGGAAAATATACGAAGCGAAATGAAGAAAGCGTCATGCCTACACATGAGCATGCTCTAACCATGCAGATTGACCCTCTTTGCAACTTACACCGGAGACAGTAATAAATTAGAATTAGAAAGAAAACTATCGAGGGACATCCAGTCGCAGACTTAGCTGAACTTAGAGCGCAGGTTTTGTTTACGTTTCTTTTCCACAGTGACCAAATCAAGTTAATCTTATCTTTCTCAAATGCTCTCGGATTATTAGTATTGATCTTTAAGAATTTGAGAAAGGATGAGAAAGAAAACATGCAATGATTGCTTATTGTTTATTCAAATTAGAATAAAACCATTTGACTCTCTTTGATAGAGCAGGCTTTGATTTTTTTTTTATTGGAGTTGATTTAAATTACTGGGAAATTTTGCTTCGTTTGATTGCTGTGAATGATTGACGAAAACAAAAGCAAATTACTATTTTTCGAACATTTTGTTTGAAACAGTTTGCTTTTCTTGCCGATAGCATTTCATTTTACATATTATGTTTTATCTAATGCTATTATATGCGTATGTTAATGAAATACTTCAATTTCAGTCAGTGATGTTGTTTTCAGCAAAAAAAGGGAGCTTATATTTGAAATGAAATTGACTTCATTTTTCATGTATTTGTTTGTTTCTAAAATAATTCTACAATGAACAGAGCTTTAAGCAGATGAAAATTCTTCCGAAGAGTTCAATAATTTGAATAGATATTAAAAATTTTAAAAACTATTTGTTGAATCATAGTATCGCTTATTGCACAATGCCTTAAACATTTTAAAACAAAGCTAGAAGTTTCTTTTATATAAGCTTTTTTATAAATGCTAAGTATTAATTTAATAAACACAGCAAAAAATAATAATGAAAAAAATCTAAGAAAAATATTAACATTTTTGTGAAAATTTCATAGTAGTTGGTTGAATGTATGTAAATGCTTAGTATGATTGACTACTAAGCAATTTATCAGAAAACTAGTTTTCGCGATTGTACGATAGCTTCCAAGCATTCTTATGTTACCGCAATATTTAATTTTGCAATAAAAAAAAAGAAACATATTAATGACTGATTATCATCACCCACGAAATAGTGTTTGTCACCATTCGCAAAAAAAAAAAACATTAAGCGCACATTGAGAACTCTACAAGTCCCATCAATAAATAATAATTTAAAATTCCGATCATCTCCGCATTCGTTTCCAAACCAATTAGTGTTTGTTGTTCAAACGTTATTCCCTATTTTTTGAGGGTGTGAGCGTGAACGAAACCGATTTACATTCCAAAGTAGCTTCGACAAAAAAGGAAACATGTAATGACCCCTGGAGGGCTGAACCGTTTAGGGTCATAATCGTTTTCTCGCGTGAATTACGCCAGCCGATGCTTTCGTGGTGATAGTGAGCCAGTTGATTGCGCGACCGTAGCAACGCGTGACGTCGGAAAATTGCCACCGTTCAAATCATTTACCACGATGTGTCAGTAATGACGCCGGTGCCTTTTTCAGAGCCTAATTCAGACACATGTGGTGGCGAAGATTCTCATCTCTTCCAGCGTTCGGCTTGCAACGTTTAGTATATCAAATAAGGGGTTGTATTAAAAAACACACATTAGAAAAATAAAACTTTATCACGTACTAACACAAAACCCCGATATAAAATCACCCACATATACACAAATATAAACTCAATAACACACCCACACACACATACATACATTCATAAATTCTTTGTAGAGAAAAGAACCGCTGACGCACTTTATCATTTAGCTACGTTGTTCGGCAACTTGATAGTGGTGCATGTATTGGATATCGTTTGATTGATGTCAACGAAACACCGAAACTGGTGGAAATGGCTCACCCATCGGCTCACCGGGCTTCCAGTTCCGTTCGATGATGTCAGGTCGTTGCTGTTAAGGTTCTGCCTACTGCTTAACCGTCGCCACGAAGTCTCATTTTTAATGCTTAATTTAAGCACCCATCTATTCAGCTAATTCCTCGCGCTTCCGTACAATGGCCACGCCGTGAAGTGCGACAGCAAGTGCCGCGCGATGAAAACGCGACACATCTCGAAATTCAGCACCACGCTGCAACAGGACACCATGGCGCCGATGGGCAGATTGGGTTGCATAAAATTGAAAAGCTGATTTGATTAACCGAAGCAATTAGCGACGGTTTTGGAGCGTGGGCTTCAACGGTATGATCTGGTACGGCATCTCTGCTTCGACCGGTGAACGCTTATACAACGCTCAATTTATTACTCTGTCAACGGAACGAACCCGATACCGAAAAGTGACAGTTTTGCCACAACATCAGCAGCACAATTGAAGCGAAGTAGATTCCATCCCAGGTGCGTTCGAGGGAGAAAATGGATGCAAGGAAACCGCGCAGCATCCTTGTTGTGACCCATTTCCTTTTTTTGTCCTCAGTTTTGTTGCTCCGGTGCTCATCCCCAGTGCCTATGATGGGCATCACAAAGTCAATGATGAAAACATGGCAGGCCATGATTGCCATTTGCTCATCCGCTACCTTGATGTCCGGTGTGTTGGAGATGGTACCGGGCTTTTAAAACCCCGCCTGTCAAAAACGAGACTGGACGCCGGAAGGGTCGAACAGTGTGTGGTTAGGTGCTTTTTCAAAGCTTGCGGTTAAGTTTCGTGCCGGGCCCGGTAAGGTCGGTAAGGTCTGGTGAAATCGGAATTTATAACTGCACGCGTGTAAGCTGAGACCGAATCCCTCGACAAATACATTCCAAATAAACACAGATATTACACACAAACACACATGCTTTTCTGTGACTTGAAGTCAGTGTTTTACCTAAGGATGCTCGATGGCCAAGACTTTGACACAACTAAAGTCTCGGAAATTTCAGTTTACTCAAAATCAGAGTTTTTCAACTTGCCTAGTGTTAATAATTTGCCAATAATGTTAATAATTGTTGGAATTTTAAATATCAACTGAGCAAAAAAACAGTTTTGAAGCTGGTCATGATCTTGTATCATGCGACCGAAAATTGTGTAATTTTTAGAAAATATTTTGAACGAAACACATGTCTGTTATGAAAACAAAGTTAGTCTATTGCATTGGATTTAACAAGAATCTTTTCGCAATTCCAGTACATTTTATGAAATATCGTCGTCTATATTTTTGTTCCTCTGTTTGGCTATTTTGGCTATTTTGTTCCTCTTTAGGTACATATACATTATACATATAGATATAAATATAAACCTTACTTGAATCAGCAAAATTCTAACAGAAAACTTGATGGAAAAACTCTGATAGCAAATTCAGAATCAGAATTCAGAGCAGATGGCAGAATGTTCACACGGGGAGGAAAATCGAGCCATCCAGTCCTTAAACAAATGGCTTGGACAATGTTACTGAAAAGTTCAGATGAAATTCTTGCGGGAAAAGCCTTTCCAAACTATTATAATTGTGGATGATAATATTTCAAGAGCAAAGCTTAAAAACCAGCGTGTCGCTTGGCATGTATGGCATTTTCCAGCATGTTTATTAACTTTGGATCTGTTTACATTATTTTTGGATGAACGAATGCCGTGTCGGAGCAAGGGGTCAGGCTCGAGTTTCAAACAGTCCGGAATAAATGCACAACCGCACAAACAGAGTCGTTCATCCATGTTTTTCTTCTCTTCTACTTATTATGTGCTTTCGATTGCTTTCGGCTTCCTGATCATGTTTTCGAGTCCGGATTGCAGATAAGCGAAACGAACAGACAAGATTTAATCGTTTGATTAGATTGTAAAATAAAGAAGAAGAGAAGAAAGTCCTACTTGTCCGGTCCTATCGGTCTTCATGCACCCTCATTATCAACAACAGTTGGGAACAATGAAAAATTTGCATGCGAGTGTGTTCGTAAAAAGCTTTCCGGCATAAGAGAACTTTTCCAGAAGCGATAAATGCGCGGTCCGGATAAAACTCAATTAAAGTATTGTTCGCGTTTGCAGGCAATTTTGCGCTTTATGGCTCAATAGCAGCAATCTCCCTGTCTTTCATAAAGAAGCACTCAAAGACGAATAATTCCAAGGGATATTCGGGGATGGTCATTTGAGCGATGCTGCGGATAATCCGACATACGCTCATTTCAGCTCGATGAGTTAGGATACACCAGGGTATTTGCTTCATTAAGTAGACAAAAGCGCTGACTCAGGCACGAATCGGCACAGCTGCCGCAATCAGATCAGAATGGCGGCACGTGCAAAATTTTGCCGAAATCCTTCAACTAACGGATCCAAATGGACCTACTTTATGCAGGACACAGCGCTGCGTGTGCTTCATGCAAGAAAACACAAATCCCTACCCCGATCTAGAAATTAATACGACCCACCATTTAAATTCCGACGAGCCTTTTCTACGGCCGGGCTGGGCACACAATCGGTTCAGTTAAGTATCCGAGCACCAAAGGACAGAAGTGGTACGTGAGAAAAAGATGGGTGTCGGGATTTTTGAGAATAAAAAATTCTATTTTAATTTTGAAGCTTTCAGCTTAGAAGGTTAATTGATTCTACACACTGCCAATCACAGTAACGTTTGAAAAATGTGGATTTTTTTGCAGTGTATCCTTTAATTGGTCTTAAAATTACACTCAATCAAACAAAACTGTGTTAGAGTGGGACAATGAAATCGGCAATATCATTGCAGCATCAAACTTGCAATGCCGAGCATGAATTTGCTGTCAATTTTTTTTATTGACATGGTTTATAATTAGAATCACTTTCAATCAGCCTCTTGAGTTGCTCCACGTTTCATCTTGTACCATCTTGCGTCGTTGTCCGTACAAAACCACCCAACAAGCACGAAGCTTGAAGACTTTTAATTTATGTTAATTATCAAATTTGGCACTCTGTCTTTGATCCAACACCAGCAATTAGCTACAGCGTTTGCGGGATGAAAGCCAAAAGATTAGAAAAGATTCATCATCTTCTCTAAATCAAGGACGAATATTGCCATTTTTTAATAAGTAATAAATTGGGTGACAATATGGGCCATTCTTATTCATTCGGCGCCAGGACGGAAAGATGTTTACATTGTCGGAAAGGTGAGGCATGTTTCAGATTTCTGTTCAGAATGGAAAACTTAATTAAAAGGAAATTATGTTGCTTGGATACGGGAACAAAAACCCATGGTGGACGACCAGAGGCTCCTGCAGAGGGGGAGATAATTAAAGAAAAGCTTTTGTTCCATCTCGAGATTTGTAGCTGTGGGAGAAAACCCGTGCCAAAACCTATATTAATCGTGAGCTGCATTATTGATCACGTGACGTCCTGGCTGGGTGCTTTGATTCCTATGGAAACGAGTTTGGGTTTTTCGTTTTTCTACAGTTAGCTAGCTAATTACATTGACATTCGAACAGCATTGACCAGATAGGAATTATTTAATCATGTAAATTAATTAAGCACCTAATCGAGAGCTCTGACGCCATTTTCATTTATGTAGCATGATTTAGATATTTACAAGCATTTCGCAACATGCTAACATTCTAAGAATGAAATCGCTTGTTGTTGGCTTTTGATACTTTTTTCAATTTCCAGGTAGGCTAGTTTTATTAAAATAACCGTAAAATACTCGAGTGTTGATCCTCTCCCTCTTTCAAACCGTTTTGAAAATTTATAAAAAAAAACACAACGCTCGATGTTGAGAGAAGTTGACGAAAAAGAAATATCTAAATGAAAAATTGTTTTATCTATTTTATCAAATGCATAGTGAAATTATGTCATGCTTGCATAACACTACTTTGCGTTTTTCAATCAAGCGGATATAGCAAACGTTAACAACACAAAGAAATTTCAATTATACATTTTCTTCATTTCCGCCCACTCTCTCTATCTTTTTGTATCTTATCTGGTCTCTTTTTTTACTCCATCTCTCGGATAACTAATTGAGTAACTTTGTCTTACTTAATAAAACTTACCGAATTCATTCGTGTACAGCCGATAGCGGCTTGTGTTGATTTAACCTTTTCGGAACGGTCATATTTGCCAAACTCTCTTCGCTCGACTGGAAGGAACCTATCAGTTAAAAGCTTTAGGTAATATTGGGAAGTTTTACTAAACTTTATCACTTGCACTAGCGTTCAACTTCAGCAGTACCACAGCCACTTGTCGCGTAGATTCCGATTAATTCGGAGTAGCCTTGCTATTCTGCATGGGTTTGCCTATCCGTTCGCAACGTTGAACGATCGTTAGTAAGCAGAGCACAAAGGCTGGCACCGTGAGGGAGCAGCAAACAGGAAACTTAATCACAAGTGCACACTCGAAGGGAAACACACGAATATGAATCGCGTGCCATTAACCACCACCAACACTTCGCCAATGTGGATATTTGTGGTGCGCGCACTCCAAAGCGCGTTCTGATGGATTTGTCTGATCCGAAACGCCTATTTGTTTATGGATCTAAACGCGAGTGGATGCGGCCCTTACCGGTTCCACTCGTACGCCACTGACAACGTTAACGACAACGAACACCGTACCAGCATCAATGGCTCACCCTATTGACCGTTGAGTGGAATAGGTCTGTAAGATTCGCACCTTTGGATTGCTTGTTTGATTTATGAGCGAATCGTTTTGTCACATATACATGCTTCCAGCACATCACAGCATCACAACGGAGAGCGACCGTGATCGGTTTCGGATGGACGTTGACAATAACACCGACCGCAAAAAGAAAAATCCACCACACCCGTTCCACCTGCGACCACGGAAGATTATGTGAAATGAAGCGAAACGCACCCACTGGACAGTGAAAGATTAGTGTGGCGTGAACTGAATCAAACTCGGCTGATGTAGAAATAAAAGTTTAAGTAAGCGAAGTAACCGCGCGTTGCAACGTGCTACGGAACGGGTTTGCCTGTGGTACTAGAGACGAGTGAATCGGTCGAGCGTTCGGTCAGAACTGACACGACGCTTCAGATCGGAACCGCCTGGTTGCTGTTGCTGCTGCCACAGGAAGTGGGCCGTTGTTCACGGGTCGAAGACGGGCAGAGCACGGTGTAGAGCACGCGTTCGTGAAGCGATCGGTATGCGAGAGTCTGGCGCGAACGAGTATCTGCGTACCGCCCGTACTCGTGAGAGAAACGGGCAAAGGCGCATCTTTTCTCCGCCGTATCTAGCAGTAGTAGCCAGCGAGCAACCGTGTACCGAGACCGTGTTTGGTATGGGTTGGTTACGCGAGTACGGTGGCGTTGCATGGCAGTTTTTCTTTATTTTTACTTTTGGTACTCTCCTAGAACCGGTATTCTTAGCTGGGTTGCACCTGAGCTAGGTTTTGTTTTGTTTCAGCAGGTTCAGATTGAATAATGCATCAGGGAAAGTTCAGCAGGAATGATCACGACGGAGGTCGCAAGGTGAGTTGACGAAGGATTACTGTCGTTTGTTGAACATCGGAAAAGGTTGAAACAAGCATCTTTAATAGTGGCTAAACAAATTTGTAGTGAAATTGGTTTTTGTAGAATGGTGAAGATTGCTGCCTAGGTTGATTTGATTTGTTCCTCGCTATAATGGCATATTTTGCAACGAATAAAATGAATATGTACTCTAAAAGGATATGTTTATTTTTTTACAATATCAATCTAAAAAAATCACATGTATTTTATGTCTTATTCGCGAGTGTCCTTTTTCTTAATGACTTGTTTTATTTTTACATTACTATAGTTCACTGTAAGCCACAGTTGCTATAGTTGTGGATTTAGATTTCCTGCTCCCTTAGGTATAAAATAATAGTATTTAAATTTTCACCGAAATTCGAAAGTGTGTTTAATAATTTAATGCCAGCACTCAGAATATATTTTTGCACGTTCTTCAGGTGCCTTAAAGCTTGTCTGTTCTATAATGTTTATTAATCCTCTGGTTCTATCAAAAATATTCTCAAGGGCAAAAACAGAAAACATCAAAATTAAAAAAAAATCTTTAAGCCTTTCCCTTTCATACATTTCAATTCATATCATATCATTTCGTGTTCATATGACTAGCAAATCTTATTCATGAATGCAAATATTTACGCTTTACAAACTAGAATTAACGGCGGGATAATCATGTCACCTGGGTCATCTGTTTGTCATATTGGATGTTGCTTTTCGCGAGCGTACTGTGGAGACTGTTGTCACGTTCGTGTAAAGAACAGTCAACGTCAAAATAAAAATGTATCAACACGACATGCATGGAATAGCATATATTTGGATGAAAATTTACACACGCTGCTACCGACATGCAGATGTGCGAGCGATGATCGTCCAGGCGTTTGCCGATACCCATTCTACACGCGTCTACCATTCACGAGTTGCGGCTCGTTCCGATTGTGTGGCATTCTACGAATTTTAAAGGCCCTGCTTAAACGTTCCACCCGCTCAATGTGTGTTTCGACCGATGTCGCTGTCCCAGGCTGCATGGGTAAGAAATTCGAAATACTTTGTAGCGTTGGCGTGGATAGTAGCGGCAGGCGAAAGGCGACGGGCTGACAGGTGGGACTCAATTTAGCAAAATCAGCTGAGGTTTTCCGCATTTGATTTCAGTTCGTCCGTTAGCGCTGCCGGCTTGCAAGAAATTTCCTATTCCGCCCAGATCTACGCTCCTTGGAGAAAAGAAGGGCTTAGCATGATACCGAGGGAAATCGTCTATCGGCGTGCAAGGACAAGCTTTTCCATCGCCTAGACAAACGCTCCAAATGATCGGCAAAATGAGTTCGCCGAGATGCCCGCTGGTGTCGTGGGTCTATATTTGTTCTGAACGATGGTTCCATTTCCAGTGCGAACTTGTGTGAGCTGCCGGGCTGTCGAGTTGAATGGGAAGTGTACGAAATAGACTTCAAAGAAATGTTAACTACCAAACTCAATTCACGGTGCGCTTCACTGCTAATTTTCTATCACACAACAGTTTTTCCCGTCAACGTCGATTGAGGCAAAATCATTTGCGTTCGTTAATTAGATCAGGATTGCTTCAGCATGACATTTTACCTTGGAATCGAGAGGCTCATCAAATTGGTGTTGGGCATTGGTGCCGTGAGCGATTGCTCTTCGCCAAATCTATCGTCTGTCGCTTACGCAGAGCTTTTCATTACCAACTTTTCCTCGAATCAAGCCATCCTATTTAGCCATAAAAAATTATCAATACGCAGCGAAGATAGTATATGATCAATACCAGATGATAGTTTAAGTTTAAGTCCAGAGATAGTTTAAGACCAGATAGCCGACAGGCCCTGTTGCAAAGTTCAATTCTATTTTTAACAGTATTTTCCACCAACAACCTAGTATTGCAGGATAAATCGAAAATCGATATTTGTCTGATGTCCAAGTTCATTTTGGATTGTTGTTGTTCTTTCCCTTCTCATAATGCAGCTTAAAAAAAAGGTTGACCGCGGGGCAAATGCTACTAGCAGCGCACTCAGCAAACCATTAGAAACGGAACGAATGTACGACAAGATAAGAGTTGCAAACGGATTAGAACCAATCAAATGGATGTGAATCTTACGTTATGTTACGTGTTTACAAGCAGCGTCTGCGTCAGAGGTGCGCCGCTAGATGATTCGCACGAAATTTGGTATTCGTACAATCTTGTGCTATTGCGTGTGTTTATTTTGCCCGCGTCACTTCTCGAGGATAAATTTCCGATTATCTGTTGGCGTGAATAGAGTACGACACGCGAACATTGTAGTCGATGATTCGATTACCGCGGTTTGAAACATTGGCGAAGAAAAGCAAAGTTAGTGAAGCGTTCTTTATTGAATTTCTGCTCCAAACAATTCTGTTTCGTTCGGTTCCGTTTGTATTGGTGGCAAAGAATGTCGCGTGCGTGGATATGTTAATACAACAATGATGTAAAAGTTTGGAAATGCTGATGAACGTTCAATTCGTGATACATACTCGATTTCGAAAAACAAACCTCGAGTGATTACCGTGTTAATTTAAAAATTTCCGTACATAAATGATTTATATGAGCTTAACTGTATCTAAAATGTATCTTTTGCAAAACATGCCAAATGAAATCTTGCTCCTTCATTTAAAACAAAACTTTAATCCTCGTAGAATCGGCGCTCCAAGAAATTACAGCAACGGTCCAACCAGTACGACAGAAAATGTGCATTATAAATTGAGAAACTTATTGACTTCTTTTGCGTTTGCGCAAATTGTTTCCATTTTTCCATCATTTAGTTCTACCCGAGTTTTGCACAACGAAAGCAGAAACAAGCATTCTACTTCCCCCATTAGAAAGTGAACGCAACTTCCACATCCTTGTTTTGGTATAAAATGCTACTCTCATTAGTGCAACTTCCATTGAATGGCTGGGATGCGTAGCTTTCGTAGTTGAATTTGTCATGCTTTTGATTTCCTACACAGTTTCGAAGGAATATTGGTATATTTTATTTTACAGTTTATGAGCAAACACATGTCGTCTATGGCGTATTGGTGGTTAGCGGGAGTGTTGCTTTGGGTTTTTCTTGTTTTTGTTTTGTAAACTTCCTAAGTTATTGCATATTCAATGTTATACTTGACCTGCCCTTTTTATAAGGCAATGATTACATGTTCTGTTTTCGTTAACAACCAAAACCATCCATAGATATGAACGTAGAACGCACAGTGCAGAATGAATTAACATATTTTATTGCCTATTGCACGCCTTTTTTCGCTCAGTAATAGGTACTTTTACAGACTGAGCAAGTTTTGTAGAAACATTTTGTATCGTTAGCGAACACATTAATGCAGTCAGTTGAGCTTGGTTTGGAAAATATTACAAACGAGTCAAAGTTTTTATTTCACTTCGTAAGTTCTATTTACTGAAAAAGGGTTTCTGAATACTCTAGCAACGGTAATATGAACCTTGATAGATGGACCAACACTAATATCTCTCCAAAAACATATGAGAGAATGCGATGTGTAAAAACATAATAATTAAAACAATACAAATGTATCATTATTCGCTTAGCTTGTGTTTTCCATCCTAATGAAGCTTCATGTAAAAATTAGCAATTAAAGTTTTAAAAATAGTAAAATAGATGTAGTGCCAGGTTTGGAGCCAAACAACGAGAGAAAGTGTGACAACAACCTACAATTCCAATGCGGAGATCGAAAAACTAAAGCGAAATAAATCTATTCACAAAAAATAATAGAAAAGATAAATTTATCAAACAGATACTTGTTGACTCTTGAAATAAAAAAAAAAACAATAGTCATAGTCATATTTTTATAAATTTTGTACTCACAGATACAGCAGTTACAAGAAATATTAAAACTACAGTGTGGATTTAATAAAACAGGAAAAAATTTAGATAAACAAAAAACAAATGTTACTTATTTAAATCAATAAACATAAAATCATTGTTACGTAGGAAAACGGATCTAGTAACGAAGATACATTTTAAATCTTTTTTATTCCTCTTTCGTTTAAGCTACGTTAAATACGTTGGAAAGCGGTTTTAATAACAGTTCATACGATTGTTCACTGAATTATAACTGTTCAAGAAATTCAATGAAAGGTAAATATGAAATTGAGAGTATCACGCGGAAATTACATTTTCGCTTTAAATGGGTATCATGCAAAGCCTCTACTTACGTAAAAGCAAGGTTCTGGATCCTATTTCTTGCTAAACTGTTGCAAACAGCTTTCCGACGGAATACTATAGTGTCAGGGCCATTCTCTTGTACTAGTGCAAGAACCGTGCACTTCTCCGCAAGGAGACCGATTTTCAAGGCGATGGTGTGCGCGATCTTATCGGCGTCACGCTTTTTCCGTAAAGCACGAAGCGAAAAGGAGATGGAGGGTTGAAATTGAATGATATCACACTCACCCGAAAGGAAGCAACAAAACTGGTGCATGTCGTATTCCAACCAGAAAACTAGCACCACAGCAGACAGGTCTGTTTGCTTGAGCTACCTCTAAAGTATATGTGTGGATGTGTTTGTGCGAAGTGATGCAGGTGTATCCTACAAGTGGCCTACTGCGAGGATCCAGAAGGCGGCATCGCATGCTGCACTGTAATTGAATCTCAGTTAATTCGATTGCGCTTCGGCATAAAAGCTACCTTGTTTTGCTCCTTTACCAGGCATGCGGGCATGGTAAGTGGAGACATTTCTTCCAAAGACTTTCAGTACAAGTGGAGTGGGTAGCATTGCTTGCCATTTTGCCTGCAAGGGCAAGTGTCTTGCTACTAAGAAAGACACGAAGCCTGTGCGATGGCGGCGCTTAGTGGCTTGTAAGCTTTCTCTCAAGACGGAAAACGATAAATGTTTTGCTTTTGTGGCTGCATCACTTTACACAATTCTGAATGTGTGTATATAATTGAATGCGTGTGTTGGTGGGCGTTTGATTACGATTTTCATTAGCAACGGTAGTGCTAAATGTACTACCGTGCTATTGCGTAATGTACTGCTATTTGCGTGCCGTGGTTTTACCTGGTACTGAAATATAAATTACTGTGCAAGTGCTCGTTCCGCATGAGTGTGAACAGAAACGTTAAAATAACCTTCCAAATTGAGTGTTGACACAAATGAATTTACTTTCAAGGTAAATTTATCTACTATCATCTAGGCTCCATTTTAATCCATTGAAAGCGTCTGTAAACGTCTCATAAAACTGAGCTTTAATCTTTAAACACCTGGACCTACCTGGTACGATGATGGCCAGGTTTTATCTTCCTTCTCAATCGGGTTAAGTGCGGGAAGTAAAACATAATGTCATCATCAACGAATGCAAGGTGAAGGCTTTGATTGCAGCTATAAACCGGTCCGACTTTCTACCATCGTCCATGGGGACCGTTCAACATTACACGCAGTGAGTTTCACCCAGAAGCGGAGCAGAACGTATAGCCGTATAGCGCGTTAAAAGAAACATATCTACCCAAAAGACCGCTTTGATGAATAGTCCATTAAGGCACACTTTTTACCGGGAGTTGAAAGGACCTACCTCGTCCAACGACGTGTGCATTTCGTCCTCAAATGGTTCAAACTTCTCGCCCGCCTTTCCTCATCAGGTGAGGGTGCAAGCAGTGCTCATCAAGTTAGATAAAACGCTAATTGCTATCATTGAATGATGAGTTCGAATGAGGCGTGGAGGAGTTGATTGCCGTTTTTATGTTCGTATGTATGCGTGTTCGAGAAGCACGGTACGTGTAAAAAAGGAAATTCACACTAATCGGTGCATCAGTCGGATGATTGTGGTTTGTTCTTTCGGTTTTTTTTAATTCATACCCGGATTATTACATTTTATGGTCGCTTTGTTACCTATAAATATGACTTAGTCGTACTGCAGCGTTGATTATGTTTTTGTTGCGTGTCTTGCACATAGCATATCTTGCTCGGAAACATCTTTACCGCATGAAACGTCATATGAAACGTAAACCGTTTCTCTACTGCGTAGGCTTCGCAACAAGAAATTAAACGTTACGATAAGGGCTGACGTAGCGAAGAGCATACTTTATGAGGGCCTTGGGAATATTATTAAAAATAAGGTTTAATGAAAATGCGCGAACACAAATGAGGGACAGTTATACGATGTGGCTTAGCGAAA
>JXWZ01001386.1:0-10052 GCA_000956215.1 Anopheles farauti No. 4 | reverse complement strand
CGGGAGCAAGAACTTCTGTCAAAAAAAAGGACCGGTGGGAGAAATTTTAAAACGAGCCTGGGATGTATTTTTTATTGGAGAGCGGCATTATGCTGTCCCATATCAATAAGCTTGGCCTTTTGAGCATAAAATGCATCGGAAGTTTTATGGTCGTGGCGCGCTCTTCCGATGTAGGACACATGAGGTTCGTGTGATGGAACATTTTGGGGATCAGATCAGAAGTCTCAGTCCTCTTCGAGGTCACCCAAACCAAAACTACATGGCAGGCATGGGGGTGGGTAGACGGACGAACGGCTTTGGCAATGTGTCAAGCTGATGTCAGGAAGGTGGCATTATGCCGCGAATGCAAGCGCTGCGCTTTGATGACTAATAAAAAACCTATCGAACCGCTTCAGACGCAATCTTCACGCGTTTCGTTCGATGGCCGTCCCGAACGACCAAACGCCACGTGGCCTTCTTAGCTCGTGTGGGTATCGGTCTAAAATTGGGTTTAATGGCCATGTTTCTGTGGTGTACTAGAGCGGATAAGACGACCGTACCAAGGTACTGTTTAATCGATTCCATAAAAAAGAGCAACGCCAAACTCACACTGAACCCGCGGCTGCAACGACTGGGATAAACTACTTAGTATGCTTGAGCTGAGTTTGGTGTGTTTTATTTGGTAAATGCCTGTTTCGTGGTAGAATGTTGGCGGTGCATGCGATACGGACAATGTACACCCATTGCAAATGTCTTCACAAGACGTTCGGTTCGCGAGCCAATATCGTTTCCATGCAGTTGTGGAAAATAATTTTCATTATGTGGCCTTCTGCACTATAACAGATGTTGCAGCTTTTCTTCTGGTTTTTAATATTGCATAAGCGTCAATTGAAAAGCGTTGAACAATATTATTTGCTGATGCTCTGTATGGCATAAAACTATGAGATTATACAGATTTATTTTAATACATTTGCGTAACACGTTTCAAAGCGCTCTCTACAATACGAACATTAACAGCACAAACAGGGAGGTGTAAATTATCGAAGTTATTTTTATCCATTCCCGGCACGTATCATCGTTTTCATTATGTAGAAAAAGTCAGACAAACTTTTAAATAAGATAATCAGCAAATTGGGAAATCATTCGTGGCACTATTCTTTCGTCATTATTTTCATTCTGTCTTTGGTTGGGAAATCATCGTCTTGTGTGGGTAATTCCTCTCCAGCCGGGCGGGTGTGTCTGCAGACGTCTTTTTCCGGAGTAAACGTTGTTATGGCGCAAAGGATGATGTGTTTTATTTGCCATATAAGCTATCTTGCACTTTCCTTCCAGCGAAAGAATGGAGTTGCCGGTGGTTGGAAAAGTTTGCCATCAGTATAACGTTAGAGTATATCGCACCTTCTGCCTTCTGTGTGGACTTTTCGGTGAGGTTTTCTTCCGGTTCTTGCACACCTCACGCTCGTCTGTGGTCTGTCTGGACGGCGTCTGGTGTAGTGTCTGTCTGCTGAACCGAATGCTTTTTGTTGTTCGTTGTGTTTGTGAATGTCGGAAGTCACGTACGATACCATCCGTCGCGCCCTGTGTGGCGCTGTTCTCTTCGGCGGTGTGCTGAATGTTGCAACTCATCAGCTTGTCACGATCCGTTCCCGCGTTCTTCGTGATAGTCTACAGTGTGCACGATTTTGGACTTCCTCGTGATCCGACTTCCTTCCATAGACGTGTTTCAGGAATTTTGAAAATCATCAAACTTTGCCAACTGTGGTATGAATCGACAATATTCCATTATCAGACTGTTTGTACAAGTTGGTAATGTTAAGTGCAGTATGATGTTCCGAACTTCGAGTGGGAATTCATTCCTAACCCCAATCTCTAGATTTATTGTTCGTATCATATTGAATGAAAAGTTTTTACCTCTTTATGTACCACAGACAGTGGATTGGACTATCGTAAACCTTGTCGATAAAAGTAAAAAGGTGGAAAGGTGACAACACAGCCCAAGAACGTTTGGAATTTCTCCCTAATCGGGAGCTCACAAACCATCTCTCTCTCTCTCTTTTTCTATCACACGTACACACCGGTGATGTTTTTCTTTCCACCCGGGCGCGGGCTCTGTGAAGAATTTAAATGAGATGCGGCGCCATTATTGTGTCACTGCGCCACAAGACAAGACGTCGGCTTTGGCTGGACGATTGCGGCGTCGCAGAAGTGCATAGGGCATAAAATCAATGCGACGTCCGTAGAACGCATGCCGCGTACGAGGAAGATCGTCTGAAGGCGGAGGGAAGCTGTGTGGGACCCGAAATGGAGCAATTTATCGTCGGATCATAACATGGGGTGTCCCGGATGACAGTGTTTAGTGTTGCTGATTAACAACTGCATCCGACGTGGGGGAGGATTGGGAGGATTGTAGCAGACACACCCACCCACGATGCGAAACCTTTGGAAAGGCTTGGAGAATCGAAGGGTGGAACTGTTTGATCTGATTATTCCGTGCGTCTCAACGTGCGTCCCCGAGACGATGGGGGAGGTTTTCTTCGTGTCATTCCGCTTTAGACATATAAAATACTTTCTTCGTCTGAGTTGTGGCTTGCCGCAAAGGTGTGTGGAGAAAAATATCGAACCGCCGGCGCCGATCTTGACATGAGCCATCGTGACAATCGCCGGCTCTATGAGGTGTAAAATTGTGCTACAAAACAGGGGTCTAGGAAATTTTATCGCGGCCTGCGGGAATGTCTAATGACGCGCGAGAATGTTGGTTTGCTTTGGATGAAATGTGATCTACAATTGGTTTGCGGTGCAATACGATACGCTCAGTGGGGACTTATTTTTGAATAAATGATGCATTTAATTTGATAGCAAATAGAATACAAATATGTTCAAAAAAATATAAAACCAATTTATTTATATTTAATGATTTATATTTAATGGCAACACATAATCGGTTATATATATACATATGCTACGATCGAAATAGAATAAATATTGCATTTGCGTGGAACTTGAATGAAAGTAATGGAGAAACAAATAAAAAATATCATAAATTAGATTATTTCATCGCATCAGGTTTTCGAATGCCCTGTGTACATATGCTACGGTCGAAAAACATTGCATTTTCCATGACATGGACAAGCTACTTAACATATTTGAATAACAATAGCACGTCTGTTACGCAAACGTTCGATCATCCCGACCCGTCTTAGTTAAGAGGCGCCTCACTTGATGCTTTCTCCCGTGGGCCAAGACGCGGGTCAACAGAAGCTACTAAGATTTAATCTTCGCGGCCCTCCTTCTGCACTCGACCATCGGCATCGATGGACCGGAATAGCACCACGAACGTAAAGTACACTTTCGATCGTTTAATAACACACACCCCCGCATGCAAAACTGTCCCAACTTGTTCGCTTCGTCTTGCGCGCCGTCTATGTGCCGTCTCGGGAGGGTTTTTCTTACCTTCCCGATGGGAGTTGCGCTCGTTTGTGGTTTACAGCGAAACGGCGTCTGTGGCTAGGGCGTACGGCTGGGACGCATTTGCATGTCTTCGGTGGCGGCGGTGGCGTCGTAGTACCTAGCGACCAGAAATCGCCACTTCCGACAGCTGAATGTGGGCATAACGCGAGATAAACTTTCCGACAAACGAGATCCGCGATCCCGCGACTGAGGCGGCTGTTTGTCACCGTATCAATGCGGCGCCACCCGCAACCGCGTTTTGCAATCGGCACTGATGAATGATGCCTATTGAAAGAGTAGGGTTGGGATGTACTGTAGAGAGCTGAGACGCTCACCTTGCTTATGTTGGTTATTCGTTGGAAAATATATCTTATTACTATTTTTCAATTAAGCCTTTGTTAAATGTGTTGATTTAAAATGTCAATGTATTATGGACACTTTTTCCATGACCTAAAGAGAATGATACAAATATTAGTTTGTTGAACAATTACAGAATAATTCTCTGTATGGCTTAACATAAAATTCTGCCTCTGCGGAAGCATCACTTTCTTTCTTCATCGAGCCGTCCACTCGTAGTTTCCGGAACTTTGACCATCATGTAATCGCGACACCGTCACGTTAGTAGCACCGTCTCGTAAGCGAGGAGATCATGATCAACACACAATATTGATGAGCGCTCGGCGTACGTTCGTGTCACGAATTGCGATGCGGTCATCCATCCTTTATGGCCCCCGCCGCTGCCGGAGTTCGCAGGTTACGATTGACGCGTCCGTTGTGGCCAGATTTTCCTCTCACATCCGCTTCTGCGCACACGAATTGCTAGCGTGAATCGGTGGCGGAAAAACATCGCCCCTAAGAAGCGAGCTGAATTGATCGCTCCCCCCACCGCACGGTTTGGCGGTGTCGTTGTTGTTGTGGATGGGAAGCATATCGATTTCCTCCGTCGAGCGGAACAATAGAACGTGCGTTTCGTGAAAGCAGACGCGGCAGAGAAAGGGGCAAGTGAGGGTAAATATTACAACACCAAACCAACGATCACAACATCAACGTGGTATGTCGCTTGCTCTTCCCGGTAGTCGGCAAAGATTACGGCAACATTAACACGAGGTGGTACACAGCCAACTCTTCCCACAGGGAAAGTAAGTGGCACCAGCGAATGATCCGGGTGCCCATCCACGCGATTCGATGCGCCTCATCAGCAACGCGAGTTCGGGAGCGGAAAAACTTTTCCCATTAACACTCAACTTGGACGCGCGACGCCGTTGGGTGACCAGAGCCGGGCTAATCTCTTGACCTCTGGCGACATTATCATCCGATGCGTTGTGTCTTGCGGGATGTGTCCCAATCTGAACGTCTGTGCCACCATGAGGACAGATTGGATAAGAAATGTAGGAAATCGTTTACCCGAAACATGTTCCACCGTCCGCTGCTTCCTATCGCTTTTGACACGGTGGTCTCAAGCTCGTAGCCTCGTAGCCAACCGAGAGCTTCGATTTACGGTGGAATATGCTGGTATCCTGCGAACACAAGGAACACACTTGGTGTAGCGGAGTGTGGTTTAATTGAAATTTGATTAATTGCCTGCCGGGCAGGATTTATGCATAAGCAGCAGTAGTAGCGTGCATGTATGCGCATCTGGACCGTGCTGACATTAGTTGCTTTTTGCAAGTATTTCTTCAGACTACAGACTGTGGTGTGCTGCCGGTCTTTCCCTGGCGGTTCCCGACGCTCGGTTGAACCCCGTCTATGGAGCAAGCTTACGTACGTAAAGGCTTAACATGGTAGTAGCCTTTCCCGCTTGTCACATAATTTTGAATGATTTATCTAATGATAGGTTCGGTTGGTCATTTATGGAATCGATTATTGTAAAATGGATAATTTTTTAGAGACTGGCGAGATCGCTACTGTGTTTATGTGTGTGAGCGTTAGTTTAAATTGAGTATTAACGATGCATAGCTTGAGAGATTCGAATCGAGGAAAAAAAAATCATCTCTTTAGTTCACCAAAATCATTCCAGATGGAATGAAAACGATCAAAATATTTACATAAATAAAAATCACAATTACTGATCATTGTGAGTAGAGATAGGAGTTATTAAAAATGTGTTCCATAGTATCGTCACGGACAGAGGCAAGATTTTATACAGCTTTATACTCAAACACACACGATGCGTTATGATACAATCGAAATGTGTACGATGGGGTCTATGCATCAACGATTTTATGATATGGTTTCATTTTATTATGCTTTTTCGAGTGTTTGTTCCACCCCTGGAAAGGAGGAAAACCACTACACGTCTACACACGCTTCCCCGCCCCGGTCCACTTTAATCGACCATTGTTATACGCTCCGCTGAGCAATAGTTCCGGGGGAAGAGGGAAGGATTATTCGCTGCAGTTTCGTGCCCCGAAAAGTTGGGCTCTCCTAAAGGTGGCGTTTGGAGTGGGGCACCGGATGAAAAACATAATTGATCGGATAGCATTTTACATAAATTATGCCGCTTGTGCATCTTCTGGTGCTGGGTCATGTGCACGGAACACAGGGTGCCGCAGTGGTTGGCTGGTTGAAATTTATTGCACCGAAATGTTGGTGGGGATTTTTGTGGCGAATCAACGAAATTTCAAAAATATTTTTTTCCAATTTCACCATTGCCACGCAAATCGCAGCACTATAAAAGGGTCCTGATAGGGAAACCTCTACCTGACTATAGAAAGGGAAACCTACGTTATGGCCGTTAGCGTTTCACTTTTTGCGTTAGAAGTTTTAAAATCCAACCGTTGAGTCACCGTAAGCACGTAGAAACTCATTGCGCCGGCATGGGGTGAGGAAATTTAATGCTGGAAATTTCGTTGGACACACGGTTATATAAGCAGGAAGAGATAGAGAAAGAGCGAGCCCTGCAGAGAACAACGAGTGTGGTGGTGTTATGAACGACGGTACCGCAGCGTGTAAAATACACGCTATGCATAAAACATATCCCACCGTGCCGTCGGCGGGGCCCGTCGAGAAGAGGAGCAGCAGACGGTGTCTCGTTCGTATCGTTCGCATGCCGTCCCCTGTTGTAGAGGGAACCTGTTGGGGGCGATGTTGGTGTTCCGCAATGAGTTAGATCTAGAAGCGGTTAGTTCATTGTGGTTGGCTACACAGAACCTCGAAAGCATGCTCTGACGGCTCCGGTTTTTTCGACCGGTTTTTTTTAGAAGATCGGCTTTAGAAGTCAAGTATTTAGGTGACAGATCACGTCCAAAAGTCGTAAAAAAGCAGCAGATGAAATTATATAATGAATCAGTGGTGTGCGAGTATTGTTTTTTTTAAATCGTCATCGGTATAACATAGAATTTAGTTAGACGACAAAAGTTACGTTCCCTCTTCATGATGGGTGTTGCTTTAGGCGGACATGATTCGAAATTCAAATTTTCTGTTGCTCAGCGATCAAAACGATTCGATTTTATATTTGTACTTATAAAACAGCTGTTTCATTTTATATTCTGAAACTATTATTTGAAACTATTCCCGGTATTTTTGTTATTCGGTAAATAATGAGAACATGTGTTAAACGTAAGTCTACGTCTTATTATAACGATTTAAATTTGCTCTGCCGTGCTTTTCTACGCTTAACGACATGTTGAGTTATAGAAACCTTTCTCAACCTACTTTGGTGGATCCAAAACGACATCCAAGTCCGCGACCTCTAATCTTTTTTTTCTCTTTGTAGGAGAGCAGAGAGCAAGCGTACATGATGTAATGCAAATGAGATACCCGAAGTGCGTTTTTCCCTCTCATTCCTACCGTAACTTAAGCCAAACTTCCATAAAAGGCAACTAATCAAGCGTTTTTTTTTTTGCAACACCGATGACATCGACCATCACACCGCCATAAAAGTCCACCGAGATATGCTCCGAGAGTTTCGCCTTTAAAGTCCGCTTTTCTACCAACAGCCTCTTTTTGTTTGGGACGTCCGACGGGGTCATCTTCTGTCGTTACCGCTAATCCTTCCTCGGGTAGGGCGGGTTGCAAGCGATACAAGTAGCGAATGAACGATGGTCGGCAATGGTTCCGATGGTTCCTTTAAGATAAGTGTTCGCATCTGTGTGCGGATGGTGGTTTCTCCACGTAGCGTAGATATGTTAGTGGGCCAGTGCAATAAATCGCTTCTGGCATGTTTCTTTCCACATTCGGCAGCCAAATTTGGGCGAATCTCTCGGGCAAGCGAAAGCGGTGCGAGGTCGTTGTGGTGTCTGGGAAATTGGGAGCAGATCTCGCATGTGACATCGACCCTAGTAGATGGTGGCGGTCCGCGATCGGTGGGGTTTTTTTTTGTTGCTGTCGACCGATCGCAATGGATTGCGAAAATGAAAGAAGATCTCTTGGGCTAATGCTTGTGCAGATCATAAATCACTTCCGCGGTCAAGAGAAGCAGTTCAACCGCTCATAGCATGGGGGAAGGAAATGTACGCTAAGGCAGTAGCGAAAACTCTCCTTTTTCTCTTTCTCCATTCTGTAATTGACCGTTCCTTCGCGCAAAGGGCAGAAATGCATTTCGAAATGGAAAGGGATTGAGAAATCGGCTGTGTCCAGACCAGTCCGGTGGTAAAATGATGCTCGATGGATGGATGATGAGCGGTATTCGAGAAGAAGATGTATACTTATGCGTCCGGTGTTGGAGCCATGCAACAGTGTCGAGAGAGGAAAAGAACATAAATTTAGACGTGATTTGCCCGGCGGCGGATGTTGGCTTCGCGTGGCAGTGGGACGCCACCCAGCCCCAGCACCGCAGGTCCACCCGGGCTGCCAACCATATATTTCTCAGCTACTTCGAATGTGTGTAAAACAATTTCCGCTCGATTTCCATGTTTGGAGCAAATTGGGAAGCAGTGGGAAAATTTCCTAAGCAGGTCAATAGGGGCATGTTTGAGGTCATCCGATTGGAATCGGCTCCAGCGCGGGGAGGTATAGTTGAGCCTGTAGAGAGGACCCGATGTGGTCAGAGTGCAATGTGAAGTCGTGACGATAGAGATATGTTCGTTTCCTTTTTTGGTGTAATTAAAATAGACTTATTTAAATGCATGGGACGCAAAATGTGGGTCAAATGCTGAAGCGAATTTAGTTCCGCTGTCATAACAACCCTACCATTATGCACTAACCATCACTTTTGAGGCGGCGCGATAGACATTTAATAAGATACGTCCAAAGCGTTCAAAGGAATGGAATAAATATGGCCTCTTTGCGTTCGACATATCGCGAAATGTGAGAAGGCCAATTATACAGGAAACAGTGATAAGTCACGTTTTAAATCATCTCATAAGAGATCGGTAGAAGCAGGTGGCCGGCAAACGAGAGAAGGTTATTTGCGAATGGTAATTCAGGCGGATTCACAGAAAATCCTTCGGCCGTGATCTATCATCATTTAACAGCACCAGAAGCGAGAACAATTTTTCTCTCCCTCCCCAGAGGCAGCTAAAGCACAGAATGCAGAGGATTAGCAAATGCTAAGAGAAAACTCTGCAGCTGGGTATGCTCGATTTGATGAAAGGTCAAGATCAACGTGTTTGCTTTTTCTCCTCTGCAACCTGCATTCGAATGGGGTTGAAAGGTTTGGTTGAGGAAGGCTTGCTTGTACTGGGTGAAATTGACCGATTTTTGCAATGGCCCAGTTCAACCGAACCTGCATTTTGACGTCATACAGTAGCGACCAGCCTCTGCACTTGGTGAGGTATTGATTTTTTCGCTTTCGCACACGCGGCACAACGTTTTCGCTTGCTAGACCTTTGCTAAATTAGGTTAAACTGTGTTCTCTCTTCCTATTACTGCGCTATGGTGGTGTAGTGCATCGCACTTTTGTGCCCCGTGTGCTTTAGTTCGGTTGGAATCCGATACTAGTAGCTAAAAAAATAGACACTTCCCGAAGTTCCTCAAGATATGAGGTAAAATCAATACGGGGGAGGCGTGGCGTGTTACGTTTGATCGTTCGGTAATTCGATTTTAATGAGCTTATGGTTTATAGAGGCTTGTGCGAGTCCGCATGAAGGTCGCTTTAGATTTGTGACTTTAGAACTGTCATTAGTTGCTGGGTCAAAAGGCCTTGGTGCTTCGTGTTGGTTGATTGGTTTCAGTTGCATAATCAAACATGCAAGATATGCAAGTTATTTTTGCGTGACCGCCGAATCGACGTTTCATTTTTTATGCCATTTTCGAAGAGTTTTTTTTTAATATCTTCTGATGTCAACAGCAAATTAATTAAATATATCTATGCTGTGTAATGCTACTGTGCTCAAATATTTTGCATAATTTGAAATCTGCTCCTATTAGCAAAAAAAAAATCGTTTATGTTTCATTACCATCGCAACAAGCGGTTGTAATGAAGACTTGAAATTCTCATGTATCTTCTATGTGAAGAGTCTCTTCACCTTCTTCACCAAAATTAAACCCATTAATATGCAGTGCAGATGCGTTTTTCTCCTTCGTTGAATATCATACGAGAGAACGCTTCGTTTGGGGTGGAGTATGCAGTAATTAAAGAAAACTCAGTTACAGGTTCAGCGACGGGAACCGTCCGGCAAATGTGAAAATAACGTTCACAGCGATAATAATATTAATAATAATTTACGCTTCCATTTAGTAGAACC
>JXWZ01001382.1:0-22823 GCA_000956215.1 Anopheles farauti No. 4 | reverse complement strand
TGTGTGTGTGTGTGTGTGTGTGTGTGTGTGTGTGTGTGTGTGTGTGTGCGGGCGTGAGAGTGTGTTCTGGCCCGGCCACGCTGGTGGCCGGCATTCGTCCTGGAAGGAACCAGTCAGTCTAGCATCGCTTCTTGCCCAGCTGCTGCCTAGCGCTACCCACGGACGGGGTGGATTTCACGTAGGGTGGCAAACGGTGGCCCCTTTCGCTCTAGATCCGCTGGTTCCACTCGCTCGGGCGGTTTGGTGTCATACCGAAAACCCGTGCATCCCGTGGTGTGCGAAGCGCTCAGACGGAAATCAGCAAGCAGGCGGGGTATTTTTTTTTTTTAAAGGTGCTTCTCCTTAGGTTGACGACCGCACCGGTTGGTTCACGTGCGGCGCTGTTACATCGAATTTTATCCGCATCGAAACCCCCGGGACCAAACACCACAGAAGGCTGTTTTTGCTGTGTACAAGTGTGTGCGTGAGTGTGAGTGAGTGTGTGCATTTATGGTCCAGAAGGTGCTGCTACCGTCCTTTATGTCCACATAGTTCATGGCCTGCTGATTAACTTCACGGCGTTAAATTCCTTAGAGTGTGCTTAAAAGTGAGGTCTTGGATGGAATTTAACCGATCGCGTGTGGATAGAAAACAGGTACGCAGGTTTTAAAGCATGGCAAAAATGGCGGTACGGTGCAAATGTAGCGTACAGATGCAGCGCAGGAAGAACAGAGGGAGATTTTGGCGCATAAGAATGTGCCATAAAAGAAAAAATCAACGATGCACACATTTACTGCAGCAGGCGGTATAATGCCAAATGTAAAAACTGATACGGAAAGAATGTGCAGATCCATGGCGAAAACAGCCACATTACTGGCACATCCTTGCTCAATGGCAACGCCGTCCCTCGCCAGGTGTGGCGGTTGGCGGTCCTCGTGACATAAATCACACCTGGTCAAACCTGGTTGTTTGTCTTTTGTTTCACGTGTGTCCAATACCACTCCATACGTTGCAAGATGTAAAACACCTTTCCACGCAGCAGTGCGAATGCGAATTTCTTTTCAGGATGTGGATGGACTATTGTTTTACTTCCACTTACACACACGTGGTTTGAACGTGATCTCAAATTTTACTTGCCTTTTATGTAATCAACCGATGAAGTAAAAGAAGAATATATTTTTGTTTCGAAATAATAATTAGAATCCATTTCACCCGGATTGGTACGCTGATTGGCAGCTGTACTGTACTTCCGTGTGCGAATAACAAAAACAAACATATTACAAACCGCATGAACTAACCAAAAAAAAAGGCACACGAGAGCGCAACCGAGTGGCGGCTTATCAACGACGAATCCGCCAATGCGGATGTTAAGTTTTCGTTTGTTTGGAGTTTAAATAAACACACACACACACAGACACACATATTGGTCTATTTTAACGCACTCGCAAATATGGCTCCCGTACAATAGGGAAAACGGAATTTATGCTGCTTTGGATATCGATTGTATTTCTGACCCCTTCCACATGTGGTGAAAGATGTGAACCAGAATTGTTGAGGTAATGGTGTTTTAATGTAAACAGAGTGGTGATCTCCGGTTCGTGCTGATTTTTCCGGTTTCACAGGCTTAACACACGCCTCGATGTGACAATGCGAAATATAGGATACATCTGCAGTGTTTTTATAGTTTTTATTCAATAATTTATGCCAGTTGTCGTTCATTATTGAGTACCACTTTTCTTCGTTTAAGTAGTGAAAGCTTTCAGACGTAAGCAGGTTTCTTTTCCAAGTCCAATGAAATGGAAACTTCATGTTTGTTTTGTGGAAATCCCCTGCTTGCTGTGTTGGGACTCTTTAGACTTTACCAGATCAAACCAGCCTCCTTTGAAGCGTAAATGTTTGGGGAACAGATTGATTGTTTTTGTTGTGCAAACACCGTTTGAGTTGTAGTACAATTGCGACGATTCAGCAGAAAATGTGCCAGTATATTTAAGCATTTTGCATGCCCAATATGTGAAACATAAACAACGTCCACGAATCTATACTCCTTAATTTACACACACGCACACACACATACACGTTTTTTCATTTTGTGAACAAAAAATAAAATATATGTTCAAAAATATTAAATGCTTCAATAGGCCTTAAAAGACTGTTTGTAAAAAAATAGTTGCGTTACATATTTGAAAATGTATGCGGAACAGCGTTTTTGATACAATTAATAAACTTGAGGTCAAAAACTGTTCCTTTTCGTTGGTCACTACTATCAGTGTAAACGTTAAAATTTTATCATATATTTGCTAAAAATGATAACGATAAAAATGATCTACAAATAATGTTCTATTAGAATATAAACTAAGCCACGTGTACACGGCTGTGCGTTATCAAAGTAATGAAAACAAATCCCCCAAACTTAGCACGCATGCTAAAGACCACCCTTGCGCTACTGTTACTAAAGGACGGAGATCCCACACGGTAGCTAATCCTCGGCACGACATTATCGCTCACCATCGGGCTCAGGACCACATGACCCACACATGGCATGCCACCGTTAAGGGCTAAAACACACTAAGTAAACGCATTCGCGTGCGATAAGTAACGCTGGTAGTAGTACCTCCGATATGATCCTCGAACACATACAAACACCCGCAAGTATATGTGCAAAAAAACATCAACCACCACCTACCCCACTACGGGCTGGATGCGTAAGTGACCGCAAGAGTGAAGCTCACTTACGTCATCGTTGCCTTCGCTTGGTGTGCGTAGCGTTAGTATTAAGTCCCGCGTACATCACCAACTCATCGTCAGTTTGTTGCGCGAATCCGTCGGTTGAGCTTCACGAAGACGGTGCGGTCGGGTGTTTGCTGTTGGTTCCCTATCGCGGCGGCTGCTCGTTCTACACGCTCGACGACAATAGGTTCACCGTGGTCTATGGTGAGTGAGTTCATCGATTCATCATCTTCTCGCTCGACATCTCGCGCTCTCGAGGGATGAAAAGTTTGGAACAAAACGCGGGCGTAGACTTTGCCGGAAGAATTTAATCGTTGAAGGTGATTTATTCGACTCGAGCCCAGTTGCGGAAGCGAACCGATCACAGCAGATCGTGATAAAGGGTGCGTCAAAAATGCTCACAATGCAATGATGAATGCTTTGGTTTTATCAATGACGACAGCGACCGATAACAACTTAATCTAGCGTGTGATGTTTGGTAGCCAAAACATGTGAGCACATTTTGAATCTTACCTTCGCACGAATGAAAATAAGAACCGCAAATAAAGTGATCGTAGCAGGCCGCAGGGTCTAGAGCTTTCTAGAGTGCGTCGGAATGCCGGGCGCACGGAAAGTGAGCAAGTGGGAGGGACGGATTTTTGCGTGTGAGTGTGCGTGCGAGACATCTGAATGGGAGGCGAAGGTAATACGGTGGGGCCGCGAAACGTGATTGTCGCGTGCACTATTGCAGAAAAACCGCGTGTGAACGATCACGAACCGCCGTGAGTGTGAGAAAAAGAGAGAGGAAGAGAGTGAGCCGCCTGTATTTATAGGATTGCTTTCTGACTGTCATATGAGGTTGTTTCGGTTGTGCTCATTTACAGACACAGGCACGCTGAGCAGTGAGAGATGCTGAGGGCAAAGATCGCGCTTACCGTCACAAAACAAGAAAAAAGTCTAGACGAATAGAATAATACTATATTTTTAGATAATACAAAATCTGTTAGCATACATTCAGGCGAGAATTCTGTGTTGTAAGGAAACACGTTGAGCAATTCGTGAGAATTGTTTTATCCTGCAACTGAGTCACGAGCCGATCGATTCGAAATCGTTAAAAATCCTTGATTCTATGTTAAAAAACGAGAAATCGTTAGCAGTCGCTTAATTTGTGTTGAATGTTACAAAGTGAACTGCGTATAGAATCATGAAAACTACAGTTGTTAACATTGGCTCAGTAAAAAAGATAAGTCTCAAAGTCAACAACAAATCATTGTTGAAATTTGCATGTGTCTCTCTATTACACTCACTGCTCCCCCACTGATCCCCTTCCACTTAGCAATACTTAATTCACGTTCTGCCCTAGAACGGGTTACGAATACGGTGATCAATAGAGAACTCAAGTAGCTCGTATTTCGTCTAAAACGGAAAATCCCGACGAAATTTGAACTGATCCCTCATTTGATAAATATCTTCCAAAAAAGAGTACAAATTCTATTGGTTGTGATTTTTTCTCATCCTCCGTGCTTTGGATTCGATTCGAAGTTCTCTTCATGGTTCCTACGAGTCTCTGGTATGGCAACTTGCCGCATTCTTGTACCGTCCACTGACCTTTGATGTATCGATTTTCTCCGTATCAGCTTTCCCTTGTCCCGGCAAAGGGAGGCTTGTGCTGCATTGTATAGCTTATTCTCCACAAGCAAATTGCCCTTATCACGCGGTCAATATCAGACGCGGTCTGAAATGGGCATATCAAAATGGTTTGGCTTTTACGTGGAGACAGCCCATCGCCCTACAACATACGTCAAATGTGGCTTGGTGAAATAAAACAACAACGAAAACACACCGGAGGAGTGTTTCATTAGCGTTGCTGTGTTGGGATTCGTGTGCCGATGTCGAATTTGTGGAAGCTACACCAAATGGTAGCGAGCCTTCCAGGAGTCCTACTTCGGTAGGCTGGATTTGTTTTCCTGATTAGGAGGGTCCGTTTATGTGCCACTAATTTTCCATTTTATTAACAATCACGCACATTCGCTAGGTGAGCAACAAATGAAACCTAATGGCGTTATTGTGCCTTTGGAAAGTGTTTTCGTGACCGTTGCGTGGTGTTGCCTCCACGAATGTCCAACATGGGAGGTTTGTTTATGTATTGCAAGTTGTTATAATTTATATTTTAAGGAATACATTCGTTTCATTATCAATTTGAGGTCAGAAAACGCAGTACACTCCAGTCTCATTATCATCAGATTTCTTTTGTTCAAGCGTCCTTAACGGCAGAGACGTTTGCATCGTGCGTGTTTGATGCTACATGCAACGCACAACCAATCGAAGCATGCACTGCACAAAGTATATTGAAGCAACAGAGCCTACTACGCTCGCTAGTTGCTTCATGTTGGTTTCAAATGGCCTCCATACTGGAGAACACGAGTTGTCTTTTGAAAACGTGTATATCGTGTGCAAATCAAGATGTTATATCGTTTACAAGCAAAAACCTTCTGCCGACGTTTCTCTTGCGATGGTTTTTGCCATGTTTCGTGCAGAACGACTATTAGAGAATGGCGCTACACTCACATGCACCTAATTCTGGAACTATCTAGGCATTGTATTGCATTTTATATTGCTTGCTTTCAGAAAAAATTACGTCCTAGCTAGGAACTGTGGAAGCATCTGGATCAGGGAATTCCAGCAGCGTTTGTGTTAGAACCGACAATGTTGTCCTACCTGTACAATTACCTAACGAATCTGCCCAGATGGCATCTGGTGGCGATCGTTCTAGTCGGTTACCTGGTCTACTACTTGATGGAGGTGGTAAAGGTATGTTTTCAGTCGGCTCTCTTCTGGATGACGAATCTTTATGCATGATTATAATTATCCTTCGTCTCCAGCGCCCAATACTCGCCGTATCGAATGGACCGTTCAAGAAGTACCTCCGAAAACACATCCCGACGCTGGAGCACAAGTTCTGGCCAACGTTCTGGTGCGTGGAGAGCCGTGCCCAGACCGTTTTCGCCAGTATCCTGCGCTCGAACATTATGCCGCTGGTGGAGTATAGGCGCGAGGTTCTAACACTCAAAGACGGCGGACAGGTCGCACTAGATTGGTTGGAGACGGGATGCGATCCAGAGTCGCCGGTCATCATCATCCTGCCTGGCCTAACCGGTGAGTCGCAGGCCGAGTACATCAAGTGTCTGGTGACGGCCGCTAACCGTCTCGGCATCCGGACGGTCGTCTTCACGAACCGCGGACTCGGTGGGGTCGCACTGAAGACACCGCGCCTCTACTGTGCCTCAAACTGCGAGGATCTGTCCGAGGTGGTAAAGTACGTGAAGCAGACAAATCCACACGTGCGCATCGGTGCGACCGGCATCTCGATGGGCGGGCTTATCCTGGGCAACTATCTTGCGCGCCACAGCGATGAAGCGAAATCGATCCTGACCGCGGCCAAAATTATCTCCGTACCGTGGGACGTGCACAAGGGTAAGTCGCGAGGGCAAGTGCTATGAATAATTTTCGTGCCACCGGTGACAGGTTAGCCGCGGGTGAAAGGTACTATGAAATTTATCGATTTATGGCGCGCGCGCACACACAGGACCGCATTTTATTGTGTGTTTTTCGGAGATTGTGGAGCGGATTAATGGTTCTTGCAGCGTGAATCGTATTCGATAAAATATCGAATGTTAAGTCGCAATCTTCTATGCACTCAACAAAAAAAATATTTGAATGCATTTCCTTGTACATACATTCCAGAAATTGTAATGGAAATCATCCATCGAAGTATGCTCGCTATTTTTTCGCTCGTGAATCAGTCATAGCAACGATCAAGTTGGTTTTCTTTTTCACTAGTCTATTTGAAGCGAAAGGAATTAAGGTATTGCGAGTAACAAAAATTCGCACTGGGTTATTGTTACGAGCCAGCGCTAATCTCAAGGGCGTCTGGGGCTTATCAATTTATGCGGGGTGCGCAAACTTCCCCTCGGTAAGTGATAAAGCATTGCGTAGCTTTATAATCAGCCAACAGGTCCTGCTGGTTGCACGGACAGAGTTGCGTTGAAGGAAGATCAGCTCAACTTTCGGAAGTTTCTGGATGTTTGAAAACGATAAAAAATGTGTTCATCGAGGGTTTTACAAACTATTATTTTATTATGTTGTAAGGATTGTATATTGTGGTACAGTTCTGATTACGGTGCAGTGATCGCACTAATACATTCAAATACACTGTCCATTACAGGTTGTGCCAGCATTGAGCAGCCCATACTGAACAATCTGCTCGGACGGCATCTAGCGTCGAGCTTGTGCCGCACGGTGAGCAAATATGAGATACTTCGCGGCGAAGAGTTTGACTGGGACATGAATCAGGTGCTACAGGTATGCTTTCTTATCATCGGCCTACCGCACCGGACGGCCCCAGTCTGATCGACCGATTCATTCCTCCGCAGAGCAAAACCATCAAACAGTTCGATTCGGCGTTCACATCGAAACACTTCGGCTACAAGGACGTCGAGAGTTACTACACGGACGCAACGCTTCACAACAAACTACACCAGATTAAAGTGCCTTTGCTGTGTCTGAGTGCGGCCGACGATCCGTTCCAGCCGCTGGATGCAATTCCGATAAAAGCCGCAGCCAAATCGTCCCACGTCGCCATCCTGATCACGGCCCGTGGCGGTCACATCGGTTTTCTGGAGGGTTGGTGGCCGGCAAACAAGGACCAGTACATGGGCCGCCTGTTCGGCCAGTACTTCTCGGCGGCGCTGTTCGATCCGGATAATGAGTTCTACCGGACCGCGCAACTGATGATGGAACACAATCTTACCACGTCCACGTCGGTGCCGGGATCGCCGACGAACCAAGCTTCGTCAGCCACCGCCAATGCCATACGGAAAAAGTCAATTCCCTTCTAATGGAGGGGTAGGTGGCCGTTGCCGGGTGTTCTTGTTTATGTTACCAAGATCGCTGGGCCCGTGCTCCCTGCACATTGCTTGCGGTGGTAGTGCGTTTCCGTTTGCCCGTTGCCGCTTCTTGGAGTTGAAGCTGACGATAACTCCAATCCGCAATGCCTTTATCGCTTACCGCTAACAGCGTGTTTGCTTTCCGGGGGATCAGAAGAAAGGAAAGCATTGTGGTTCAAGTCTAAGCCATGTGCGTTAATGTGATCGATTTCTGTAAGAATGAGCGAAAGAGGAGCGAATGTTACTAGGTGCATATGGACGGTCAAACTTTCTTGCGTGCTAGGAAGTATGGTTGGTGAGGCAGTCATCTCCTAGACAGTTAATTACTCCTTCGAATCGGGTCGTTTCGCACCTTTCTAGAACATGTGTGGTAGATGAGCTTGGCGTTGACTGCGAACAGGTCTGGACCGATTGCGGAACAAAAAAAATGGAAATATTACAAAACCCCATGTGATAGAGAACAAAAGCTTGGTATTGTCGCCAAAGTTAAAGGACACTGTTGCATGATTTTTGCTCTCGTTACCTATTATTCCGGATTATCATTAACATCCTACTGAATTGATCAATAGAACGCTCTCGCAGACTTAGGAGAGTTTAATAGATGAATCGTTACAAGTAGCTAGACAGAAACTAAAAATCGTAATCTTTCCTCAGGTTAAATATTTGAGCCACGCACACTCACACACATCAATTCCTGTTTGACCAACTCGTGTGCGTGATTTTTATCAACAACGAATATAACATAGTTCATCTCGGTTCGAACCGAATAGCATAGAACGCGTGTTCCCATTTTCGGTTAATGCTTGTTAAAAGATAAAGTTCCCTTTCGTCGGATACGATAGTGTCTTACAAACATCTATCTAGGATAATATTGTGTAACAAAAGACTTATTTTAATAAATTTTGTTTCTGTAGCTCCGCCGTGACAGTGCAGCTAGCGGGGAACAGGTTAAATGAATTTTAATAGCAGCAATAACAGAAAACATACAAATTCCGTTTCGACTGCAAGGATTACGGGATGCAATTGTAAATGCCCATGATGAAGAGAGTCGTTGAAATTTACATGAAAGCAGTATTGTTTGTCTCCGTGCGGTAGTCTAACTACAGCAGCAAAGACTAATTAGAACTAGAAGGTTGTTAACATAGTTATCAATTCCATTGATGAAATAAATTATACTTGCGTAAGAAAGACATCATTTCAGATTCACGATAAATACAATAAGTACTAGAGGACGGTGAAAGATAGGTTTAGCATCTATCTATCTATAAGCAATCCATTGCTTTAAAAGGTAGAAAACCCAAAAAATTGTAGGAATAAAAAACAAATGAACCGGATGCGGCAAGGGAATCAAAAGTAAGTGAAGCTTATTTCACACTAAAACGAAAAGCGCGCACAAACAAAACCATAAACAGCTAAACTGTTGTGTAAAATAACACTTATTTCACATATCCTCGCCGATGCAGCTCAATCGTTAACAAAAAAGGAACGTTCTTCGTTCTTCGAATTAATTAATTTTTTGCTTCTGCACCCGCGTAGCTTTCGCATTATATGGTTCGTGTTAAATAATTTCCTTGCGTCAAGCATTCATCTTATCTTGTGAAAGAGGAGCAAAAATTGCTGAGTTTTTAAATATTCCGACTCAGCGATACGTCTGTTGAGATACGAAGCAATATTTCTGAAAGTTTAGTAGCGCGTGAAAGGTTTGCACAATTCTATGCTTTATTTATTTGATTACATTGTTACAAATAAACGGGTGCGTAAGAAAACTGCTACAGGAGCAGATGCAACGAGTTTTTCAATTGAAATAAACGTAACTACTGGCGCTAGGACTTGTTGTTGTGTTTATAATTGTTTTATTTTTGTATTAAATCTTGAACTTTTCCTTTCTATCTAATTCCTCTGCTATCAAGGCAATCTTTGGCAGGATGATGTTTAACACCAACACCATCAACGAGTCTGAGAAAGTGTAACGCAATAAAGGAAATTTTAGTCATGTGAAAACAAAACAATATCCCTGGTAGATTATATTTGCCATGATGTAAATCGGACGATAAAGATTACCCCTCCTACACTTCGGGAGCTTCTTCTTCACCAATATTCCACCATACGCTCACTTTTTAGCACAGTCAGTGTGTTTATGTTGTTACTTTTAAAAATATAAACACATAATTTGACAACAATCAGCTGACATTACATGAATCCCTCAAACCGATACTATAGACGATTAGCTAAACAATGATCTGTAGCTATTTTGACAGCACTAAAAAGAAAACAAAAAGTATTGAGCAGTAATTTTGTAAACAGTATAACTATCTGCCCAACGTCATCATAAGGTTCAACTAGTTCAAAGTACAATCTCAGTCCTATGGCCGATTTCTGCACGGTTTTGTCTCTAGAGGCATTCATCCCAGAAACAAGGTGCAAAGGGTCCAGAAACTGGATTTAGTAGCATTCCTACCGATACCACACCGCCGACAACACTGTAAGAAGAAACAACCCACGACGAAGGAGGTTCGCCCTTATCAGTTTTTCGGTTATAACATTTCGCGTGCATCAATGTTGAACAGGTGGAATTCTTAAAATTGGCCGGCCATATATGTACCTAATACTCACTGTGCTTGCCTGATAACGTGTGCTGTCGAACCGTACTGAAAGATCTTCAATTCTGTATAGCATAAGAGTGGCACCTCCTCGTTGCCCCCACTTCCTACTGTTCGTGAAAGATAAACTGCTCGTACTGCTGCCGTAAGATGTCTCTCAAGGATCTGGTCGAGCCGGAATGTGGTGGATCGAATCCGCTGATGAGTATGGGCCGCCAGGTACGGCGCGATGTAGCCCTGCAGGACGAAGGGCTAGCCGGTGGTCGAAGCTCGTTCGCCGGTGGTGATCGTGAGTTGGTGAACGAGTTCATGGGACAGATAGCGCCTGTTCCACAGACCTTTCGTATGAACGAATTGCTGAAGGAGATGCGCGAAATCGATGCACACAACCATCGGCAGCAGCAAATTGTTGGACCGGGGAGGACGATCGATATGGTTGCTGGTGGAGGTGCATGGACTGAACAGTTTCGTGCCGAAGCCGGCAATTCCCGGGAGGAAAGCAAACTTTCAAGCGTATGTAAACGACATCACAGGAACCTCAGCAAAACGGTTCGTGAATTGATTGTTTCATTTCATTGTGCGTAGGTATGGTCACAATCGCATTTACCGCCAATTCAGGGTGTAGTTAATGCGGCCCCTAGCAATATACTCTACACGAAGGATTTCTTCGATGCGCACGAAGCGCCAGAAGGCACCACGGTCAGGCAGGCGGCCAGCGAGATGATGCACCAAGCCTATGCCGGACAGATGCATAATCCGAACATACATCAGAGTGAGGTAAGTAGTGAGGTAAGCATTCAACATATTACTATTGATAATAGCAATAATTTCGTGATGATTTTGATTTTAGTTTGTACGCTTTATGGGTAACGTAAGTGCGGGGAATATACGAATCCATGGTGGTCAGGTTTCCAACACTGTCTGGGAAAACCGATTCGATGAACTAGAAGCAAGCTCCTCGAAGGGAAAGATGGTGGAACAAACGCAGGAACAGAAACCAGCACAGGAAGCTGCTGTGGAACAGGAGCTAGATGCAGATTGGGCCAAGTCGTTCGAAGCGAGCAAACAGGAACAGGATGAAGCATCTGACAGTTACAACAAGCAGTTTTGGGAACGGCTGCAAGACGAGTGGCGCACACTGTCCGAGGGTGAAGGAAAGCACCCGTGGCTGTCGGAATTTAACGATTTCTACGATCCCTTCAGAGAGTACAAATTCGACGAGGAAAACCCGATGGCGGACGTTGACAACGCTTTCGAGAAGGGTAAAGCATTCCTGGCTCAGGGCGATATACCGAGCGCGGTGCTCTGCTTCGAGTCGGCCGTTAAGCAGGATCCGGAGAATCCGGAAATCTGGGAGCATCTCGGCTTCTCGCAGGCTGAAAACGAAAAGGATCCGAATGCGATCGCTGCGTTCAACAAGGCGCTTTCGTTCAACGAGAACAACATGCCGGTATTGATGGCGTTGGCCATTTCCTACACGAACGAGATGCTGCAGAATCAAGCGCTTCGGATGCTGGTTCGGTGGATGAAGTGCAACACCAAGTATGCACAGCTGGTGCCTCCGGAAATGTTACAGTCGCAGGAGTCACCGATGGCCAGTTCGCTGATGGGCGGACCGAAGCTACCAGACGTGCAAGAGTTGTTCATCAAAGCTGTCCAACAATCGCCAACCGAAATCGATGCGGAAATACAGGAAGCGCTCGGGGTGCTGTTCAACCTCTCATCCGAGTTTGACAAAGCGGTCGATTGTTTTCAGGCGGTGGTGCAAGTCCGGCCAGAAAGCTCCAAAGCGTGGAACCGGCTCGGTGCCAGTCTGGCCAACGGCAACCGTTCGCTGGAGGCGGTCGATGCTTACCAGCGAGCACTTGCCCTCCAGCCCGGTTTCATTCGGGCACGGTTTAATGTCGGCGTCATATGCGTAAACCTGAAGGCGTACAAGGAAGCGGCGGAACATTTGCTTACCGCGCTTAACATGCAGGCTTCGTCCGCCACCCGGTCCGGATTGAAGATGAATTCGATGTCGCAGCAGATGTCGAGTGCGATCTGGAACCTGCTGCGTATGGTGCTATCGCTGATGAATCGTAAAGATCTACACGCAGCCATTGATAACCGGGACCTTGACGTACTCAATCGTGAGTTTCCCATGAGCAACGATTAACGAACGTTGGCGATTGTGTTGCCAGCGAACCGGAGCACGGTGGAGGGTTTTTATGTTTGGGAAAGTAGCTTAAGTGTGACCGGGACGATCAAACGTGAGCGGTTTTGGAAGAGTTGTTGCGATGAACAACAAAAAAAATCAAAGATTTATATTGCATGTTTTGTGTCGGAACGGATGGAGAGGGTTTTTATTTTATTTTATTTTTTTTCTATCTGCCTAAAATAGTAATAAGGATACAGTTTTATGTGCAACGTTCGCATTGAGAGCATTGGGATTTTCATGGCGGTTAGGAATTTGTTAAAAACGTACCTAAAAAGAATAAACGTTCGGCGATGCAGTAAGCTGAGCGAATTATTGCATATTAGCGAAAGGAGCAGAGGAGAACGGCGAGCTGTATGATGCTAGCGTATGGCCCACAATTTAAAGAATTAGACAAATATATAAATGATGCAATAGCTCGTCAAGAGCGAACATATTAAACCTGTGTTTATTTTCTATGAATTTTTCGACAATTTTCTATAAACTTTTTAAAAACTACATAACTGTGAAACTCGCGTATTGAACCTCGAGTGGCTTAGGAAATAAATCTGTTACTATAAACACATCTTTACGCTCCCATGTGAGAATGCAATAGCTGATGATAAATTTGCCGGTACTGCACTACACGTGCGAAAGGGATACATCCAAACGAGCAGGAAGAAAACACTTTGTCGAAAACAACAATCTCCTGCCGTCCAATTCCACCCTTGCTTTTTTCTCGGTCACCGCTCGAGAGGGTTGCAACAGTTTTCTCCGTGTCCCGGTGCTTGTTTGCTCATCTTGTTGGACAGTAAAGTGGCCAATAAGTAAAACGTGTTTTGTGCCGTTTTGTGTTTCATTCATACAGGCGAAAGATAAACCAAACAACATCCAGTAAAATGGCTGCACTAACGAAAGGTAAGATAGCATTGTAATAGCAATTTGTAGAATTTATTCTTTAATTTTAGTTAATTGTGAAGATTGCGAGTCATTTTAAGCGAAGGGCTCCAGTAAATATAATGAATATGCAATTGTGCATATCGACAAGTTCGTGTCTTAGTGGACTTTGATCTCCTATCAGCAATCATTCGGCATCGGATGAAGTACTTGCTGCCGGGTCAAAGTCTGATTTGATGACGTAGCGAAAGCAGCCAGTGCTCCTCTTGATCTACAAGATCTTCTCCATAACGTCGGCAAAAGAAGCGATGTTTTTCTATTGCAGTTTGTGTTATGACAATTTTATACTCATATATGAAGCTTCTTTTTAAAATGACCCAGTAAACACATGACTTGCGATCCAGGGCTCATTTATCACCATCAAAAACAGTATCAAACATCCGCGTGTGGGGTTCTCATCAGACAGGTTGATAACGAATCATACTCTTGGGTGCTTTTTTCCTATTTTTTTGTGGTTCGCCCCGGCACGGTGATGCTGATAATCCTGATAGTGAGAAGGTAGTGTCCAGCCCCTTGCTTTGCTTATGCTCCATTATTTTTTTTACACCATTTTATACTTCCCCTTCTGACGCTTACGTTGTTGTACGTTGTTCATTTACTTTCAGGAGTCTTCATTGTAGCGGCTAAGCGTACCGCTTTCGGTACCTTTGGTGGAGCGTTCAAGAACACGAATGCGACGCAGCTGCAAACGGTGGCAGCTAAGGCTGCGCTCGACGCGGCCGGAGTTAAGCCCGATCAGGTTGATTCGGTTAACATTGGGCAGGTGTTGGTGCTGTCGTCGACGGATGGTGCCTTCCTGCCGCGTCACGTGTCGCTTGGCTGTGGAATCCCGATCGAGCGGCCCGCTCTAGGTGTAAACCGGCTGTGTGGATCCGGTTTCCAGGCGGTCGTGAATGGAGCGCAGGACATTCTGGTCGGTGCGGCACAGATTTCGCTCACCGGTGGAGTTGACAATATGTCGCAGACGCCGTACACACTGCGAAACAGCCGGTTTGGCATCCCGCTCGGAACGAGTCCGGCTCTGGAGGATGCGTTGTGGGTAAGTGTTGATAGGATAACCGGAATTCCTTTAAACAAAAATGTTCTCAAAACGGACCGGATTCAAGTGAAAGAAAACTAAATTTCGCGGTGTGTTCGATTGTTACTGATGGATTTACATTTTTTTTCCTCCTTACTTCACAGACCGGTCTCACAGATTCCTACTGCAAGCTGCCGATGGCACTGACGGCAGAAAATTTGGCCGAAAAGCACAAGATTCCGCGCGAAAAGGTGGATGAGTTTGCGTACCGCTCGCAGCAGCTATGGAAGAAGGCGCAAGATGAAGGTGTGTACAAGACGGAAATCACCCCGTTCAAACTGAAGGTGAAGGGCAAGGAGGTGGACTTTGCCGTCGATGAGCATCCGCGTCCGCAAACCACGCTGGAAGGTTTGGCGAAGTTGCCGACACTGTTCAAGAAGAACGGTTGCGTCACCGCCGGAACGGCATCGGTAAGGAAAGGGATGAAAAGTGCTGACTGATAAGAGGTGGTTTTTCAACTAATCAAACCTTTTTCGCCACCCCTAGGGTATTTGCGATGGTGCTGCCGCGGTTGTGGTCGCCTCGGAGGATGCTGTTAAGAAGCACAACCTGACGCCGCTGGCCCGGCTTGTGGCGTACAGTACGGTCGGTGTGCCGCCGGAGATTATGGGCATCGGTCCGGTACCCGCGATCCGGAACGTGCTGAATGTGGCCGGTCTGAAGATTGACGATGTAGATCTATACGAGATTAACGAGGCGTTCGGTGTGCAGACGCTGGCTTGCGTGCAGGAACTCGGTATCGATATGAACAAATTCAACCTGAATGGTGGTGCCATCGCGCTGGGTCATCCGCTCGGTGCATCCGGTGCCCGTATCACCGGTCACTTGGTGCACGAGTTGAAGTAAGTAACGGGTTTAACGCTATTTACCACGCGGTTTGTATAACATCTCCCTTTGTTCTAAATATTCGCCAGGCGCAAAAACCTCAAGCGTGCCGTCGGATCGGCCTGCATTGGAGGAGGCCAGGGAATCGCGCTGCTGCTGGAAGCCGTTTAAATAAAGCCGTCAACTCGAACGGGAGGTGAAAAGCAATCAACCATACGTACCTCAAACAACGTGTGTTTTTTTTGTCAAAACAGATTTTTAGATTGTGAACAATTCTTTATTTAGTACTATGTTAAGAATCGTCAATGAATAAACAGTGCATTTTTGTGTAGATTTGTAACACTCGAAAAACGCTTGGCTTGCTTGGTTTAGCTGATTGAATTTTGATTGTGAAAAAAACAATTGTTGCATTTTTTCCGCACTTTCGTTCGCGCCATGAATAAACGGGAAGGAAAACACGCCAGCTCATGTATATATAATTACCGTGGAAGTATGTGGGCTGTCATAATTAATTCACCAGGGAAGACCGAGCATATGGTTTATTGCTAAATGCATATCTGAATTTTTTTTATTAGAAGAAGCCATTTTCAACACTTGGAAGCGTTGGCAAAAGAACTGATCGATCATACTGCGGTTTGCAACGGGGTTTGTGCTATTTTGTTGTGGTTTAAGTATCAATCATACCGCGTACAGCTGCATACAATTATTCTCCAGTTCATCTTTATGTGTTTTTACACGAAATTAACTATCTTATCTTTCGGAAAACCGGATTCCTCCCAACCATCTAGTCTGCGCCCGGCCGGATTGGGATCATTAACCGGCGTTTCGTGTCAGTCAACCAGGTGGATAAATTAGCGCGCGCATACAAACACACACACACACACACAAACGCTTGGCGAATAGTGATCGAAAAAGGGAGCTAAAGAAGCCAGATCAGAAAGGGGCTCGTAAGAAAACACTTTTGCTTTCGTTTGTGTTCTGATTTATCCGCGATCGGCACGTTTTGCCTGGAGATGATCTCGTTCGGGTACTTACTCTGCTCAGCTGTGCTTCTCGCGGTTTGTATCGTACTCTCTCAAAGTGCAAGTTTTCTCAGCGGAGCGTTGATCGTATAGCTGATTTTCTCTCATTTCTCAAATAGTTTCCAGGATCGATGCCTGCAGAGCATGGTTTTACTTCTGTTCCCCCTATGAGGTACTCGAAAGAAGTTTAGGAGCTTTCATAAAAAAATTCACCCTTAAACGAAGAATATGGAAAAGCAGGCAAACAAATCAAAATTGCACGAGCAGTGTTTGTTTGATTTTTATATTTTTAGGCTATTGATCACGAACACAGTACTTTTCCTGCTGCATTCGCAACAACCATCCAACCATCCAAGAGTGGAGCAATGGAGGATCGTGCCGACACCGACCGACAACCACATCCGAGTACTTCGGGAGAGCGCCAACCGGCGTACCGTGAGCGAACGAAGCAGCTGGACGATCGATCGGCCGGAGTCCCACCACCATCATTGCAGTGAAACGTAAAGTGACTGAGGTGGCTGGCCTATCGGGCTATTGTTTCTCTGCACCGACGCATCAGTTTGGTTGCTTTAGTGTCCGCGCGCGGTTTTATCTTTCGCACGGGTTTCCGTCGGTGGTGCTGAAGCGCGCGTGTCTTATGTTGTGTGAAATTTATGTTCTTGTGTGGCTATTTCTTTTTCCTTTTGGCCGGTGTATGTAAATTCTCCTGGGGGCCTGGTCAATCCGTTCGGTGCAAGTGAATGCCTGTGGAGCAAGAAAAAAAGGTATTAAAAGTAGTTAGTTTTGTAGTGCACAATTTGCGTAGTTTACGTTAGCCGGTTTGGTTGGGAAAAGTTTTTGCAAAGAAGGAATCGGATCGAGCAAGCTCGAGCGTGTGGCACCGGAGGATCTCCATTTGTACGGGAGGATCTTCTTGATCCGGTTTCGGACGCCATTGCAAAACGAACGCAAATACGAAGATACCACGGTGTATTGTGTGTGAGTGTTGGGCTTCAGGTGATTGTGTCGTCCGTTTGCTCTGGTCGCCATTAGCAACGCATGGCGAAAATATTCCACTATCCATCCACTATCGAAAGATCGAATCCTTTGTTCGTTTTCGACCGCTGTTCGTGTCAATTTGTGGGATTTAATTTGAGTGCAGTTGCGATGTGTTTTATTTAAGACGGCGAGAGTCTCTGAAACACGAGTTAAACCTGCTTTTCCGGCACGGTAGGTGAAGAAGAATATGTGTGTGTTTTTTAAATAATATAAATGAGGTCCAATGACCTTTCACGGGTTCAAGTCTCTTGACAGCATCCATGACAGTGATATTATTTGTGAACTTAATTGTTGGTAACGAAAATGCCTTTCAGGAAAAGTTATAATTTGTCTATCTTACGAAAAAGTTATAATAGAAAAACACACAAACACACACACCCATACCCACAACCTATTTTGCAAAGCATAATTGCGAATCTTATTTTTCGCCCGAATTTGGTGCCATGTAAAAGGTGCATTTCATGCGGAAAAAGGAAATCGGACGTGCGTGCGGATACCGATGGAACGAGGGGGCACGTAGAAAACGCTCGTTCGTGATCGTTCGTGATTGACTCGTGTGCATGATTGTGTAGGTAGAAATTGGTGGAAGGTGTTTACCAGTGATGTTGTAGGTGAGCGAAAGCGAAACAAGCAAATAATAGAAAATGTACCTCTTTTTCCACCAACCGAGAAAAGCGAGTGTGTGCAGTGAAGTGGCGTTTCAATACTAAAACGAAGAAATAAAACGAAATTGTATTATCGCGACAAGGGGGGAGTGAAAAAGAAAACAACGCAACTGCAAAATAAACCCCACAAACCGATCAGTGGCATGTGTTGGTAATCGTTTCCCATTAGGAAAGTTTTAATAGATAAATTTAAAGGAGATAAGCAAGGGGCAAAATAAGAACGATCGAACTAATAGCCTTCCTCGCATCATCGGCCGAAACTGTGTCAATCTATTCGTGAAGAAATGGGTAAAAAGCACACACCCACATCCCGCGGGAGCATCAAGGTTTGAATCGAGTGCAGCGTGAAAATTGATCGCTTATACGGCGCGGGTGCGCCCGATCTGGATTTTTTTTATTTCTTAATCTAGCACGTGTTAAAACAAAACCCAACACCAACGGGAGAAGAACGCAGCAGCCTGCAGAACGCCTTACCGTGCCGGGGTCGTATCGAAATAAAGCACAATAATTGCAGCGAACGGAAACCGAATCGGAAATCCGCCCGTGTTCCGATTCCGACACCGAGGAAGCCGGACTTTGGGCTCGCTCTCGGTTCGGCCTCGCTAATTGGTGCTTATTAATCGTTGGGGCCGGTTTATGGTGCTCTCACCGGTGTCAGTGTGGTCGGTGGAAGGGCGGTGCAGGATTTACCGGTTTGCACGCTATTTTTCGCCAGCTTTTGAGGAGGGTGACGTGCGTAGACTACTCCTCCCGATGATTAAAATTGGACCATATTTCTCGGCTCGGATGACACAGACACGCACTGCACGAGGAGTCAGTGTGATTTATTTTGCGGTGGCTGTTCATCGTGGCCAATTTGCCGGGAGGCAGAAGTTAATAAATTTCCGCACCGATTAGTGTACTTGTTGACAAGATGTTTGGAAAAAATTGTACAACATTTATAAGCGTGTTACTTTTAAAAACATTACACAAAAGTTTTTTTTTCAGAACTGCATCAAGAAAGGTTACGATTAAAGATTGAATTGAAGGAATCAGATAGTAATTTTTCAAAACCCTTTATTTCTGTATTTTTTTATTTGTATAAATTCTGTTAAAAACGTTTTTGGGGAAACAAGAAAAATTAAATAATTACTTTTTTTAGTATTAAAGCCAAAAAATAAATGAACCACATGTTTGCTCTCTAAATCCGTTTAACACCTTGGCAAATTGGCGTGGTTTATGAGACGGCTTTACCTATTTCGTGGCTATTAGCTGCTATGCATTGGGAGCGCGAAACTGTACCATATATTTTTTTGATTTTCTACCCTGACCGAACCGTGCAAAAATATTTTAATACACAAGCCGTCAGCGTGCGGAAGTTCAGCGAGGAAGTTGTTGATTTAATTCGGAGTGCAAACTTTGTCACCTGAGCGACAAATTTTCTCAACTTTTGTCCGCCAGCATTGTGATTGGTTCTGACAGGCCAGTTCCGATGGCCTTCCCGAACCGTGACGTCAATGTTGAACGAAAATAAATCGTACGATTTATAAAAAAAACGCAGTCTAAAACCGACACCGGATGAACAACGGTGGCCTGGGAGTTGTAGATTATTTTCGCACTCTAGTTTAAGTGGCGCTGAGCTTGGGCTTGGGCACCTTGAGCAGTGTGCCATATTTTGTCCTCAAAATTTGTCACCAGGATAAGCGATGTGTCCGATTTGCGTTAGTTCGTGAGATCTTTATTCGATCGTAATCGAGTCCGATTGTGAAGGATGTTTTGAAAGACGTTGGCCTTCACATTCGTCGCGGGGATGGACCGTTCTAAACATAAAGTTTCACGATTAAATTGATTGTTTATGAGCGATTGATTTTATTTTTATTTTGTTCTTTATTTAGTGTTTCGTATTGAGTAGAGACCCAATTGGTGCAGAGAATTATTGGGTATAACAAAATAAAAAAATAGATATTCATAGCCTCCGTTCTTGTCACGCTGAACCTAATGATTTTACCAAACTGTTTTGAGGAAGGTTTAAAATTATTTTCTCAGATTTTCTTAAATATTTGTCCAGATTTAAATTTAGATTCTAATTCTAGTTACTTCGTTTCGCTCAAACTTCCTCGATGTACAAAAAAATCCCCCATGAAATCCCTATTTAAATTACGTTCCAGCCAACCTCGAAGCGATAAATTGAATACAGATTTAATAAGAAAATTGTATTATCCACCCGCAGGTGCCTGTTTTCCTTCCGTCTTGTCTCATTTTCTAGGGTGGATTGGTGCTAGCAGATTAATGCAATCGCTCAAAAAGATGCACGCCGTGGTTCCATCTCGCTGCCTTGCTCGTTCGCTAAATAATGAACGTCTGAACGGCACGCCCGAATCGAGAACCGTCCGCTGCAAACGCAGCTGCAACCGAGCGTTTTGTCCGCTTGCGATAAGAAATGCCGGCGTTCGGTGTCTTCGGTGCTTCGGTCCGCTGCTCTTTTGCGTCTCGTTATAAAAGGTGAACCCCTGGCGACGGAGGTGTGTTGCGAAAAACGAACCTCACATCTTGGTCTCGCCAGTGGCACGATGGAAGTGTTTCGGCAGGAGAGACACACCGGCGATACGCAATGTGACTGCACCGCAGGTTGCACAAAAGAGGCTGTTTGGTTGGGGCAGGAGGAGCGCAAGCGTGCCAAAGCGACTGCAACCGATAGAATGGCGTCCGAATGCGAGTTGTGCGAAGGCTGCGGAGGGGGTTTTGGTTTCGGGAGAGTTAGTGCCTTAGCGCCCTGTACGCAGGGATGATTTATACGCCCTGTTTTAGGTGGCCTCGGATGGAGTGGTCGCACGACTAGGTTCTTGTGTGCAGCCTGGTAAGAAAATCCGACGTTTAGAAGTTTAAACAAGTGAGGATCTGAGGCAACGCGTCGATCGAGTTGAACTTCGCGACTTATTGTGCAAAATTGTAACCGGCCAGTAAGGTAAACTTCATCAAGTGTTGGGGCTGGGAACAGTGGCTGCTGGCTGGTGTTGCCAGAACTTGCAACATTTCCATCGCTGCAGGTTATTTGGCTGCTGTGCAAGCCAAGCGAGAACATGTGTTTGTGGGAGCAGAACAATCGGGTGGCTCGCGGGAATGTTACAAAACATCACTGTGATGAAGTTGACAATCTGTTTTCTTCTGTATCGCAATGTGTTTAGAAATATTGCTAGGAATGTGCGTTTGCATTGTATGCGTTTTTTCTGATCTGTTTTACTAATGTTCGATAAATGTTCATAATCATGTATTTCTTCTTGGGCAACGATTTTCATGTTTTGATATGGTTTTCTATGAGGACAATTTTTTTAAATGAAACCGAGAGAAAAATTGAAACTTGTAAAGCTGAAACTTGCGTTACACAATCCGATTAATATCTTACCCTTTAGCAGATTGTAATAATACAGTACAAAAACGGAACAACAATAGCAACACAGTTCGCCGTTCACCACCACGCCCGATCGGATCATAATTTATATGGAGAGCCAACGTTTGAATTACAACCTTGAGAAAAAGCACACCCCGGGAGCGTTGCTGCCAGTTTGCTGGGTGGTTTTTGGGAGGATATAAATTGGCGCACACTGTGTTTGTTTCGCCCACGACATTCAAATTTCTTCCCGCGCGTCAATTCCGGATCGATCCGACCGGGAACGGCGGAGCTGCGATTACGATTGCGAACCCGGCCCGGTGTGGCCGAGTGGCGTAATGAGAAATGCTCCAAATTTTAGCATTTTCGCCCGCCGGTCTTGCGGTGCGGAGTGCGGGCGTGTCAGCGCGCTGGAGAACTACTTTCACTTTCGGGCAAGGGCTTTTTTGCGTTGGCTTTTTTTTTTACCTTTTTGCACAATGCCTGTCGGTGCAGTTTGATTTTTTTTTTCGCACAATGCTGGCGTATGGCGCGGGCAAACGTTCCGTCTGCAGTTCGACTGCATCTTGTGCGGTTCGATCTGTGTGTATGACTTTAGCGCAGGAGGAGTTTGCTTAGGAGGCAGGGAAAGACAGTTGGACAGTAAGTGGTGATCTCGTCGAACCGACACCGGGAGCACATTCCGATCACGATGCTCGAAGCGAGTGCAACTGTCGATCAGCAGTCGCCCCACCAAAATGGCAATGGTCTGTGGCAGATGTGATTCCTCCGGCTGTAGTTGAGTCGTCAGTGAAGCTTAATGCTTCTGCAGCAGACTTCACTACTGCCCGGATCAGCCTTTGGGGCATCATCGTAGATCGGTTTCCGACCATTGTGCGCCAGCGTACATAAATTTGGTCCGTGAAACGAAACGCCTGCCCGCACGATGTCCACCCTCTTGTAGGGAGATGCAAAAATTTACATCTCAATCAACAACCACACGTCAGGAATTCCCAATAGCGAGCGGCTCCCATTGGAATAACCTCCACACAGCTTAGACGGGTCCGAGGGCGACGAGATCTTGTTGTGAGGTCTGTCCACCGGTGTTGACCTCCTCCAAGGAAGATGCGTAACTTGCAGACCATGCAGACATCGTTCCGTCTGGTCTTGGGAAAAGCGCTCTTGGAGTATTGTTTACGTTGCGCTTACATGCAAATGATTGGCATTGCGCAACAGTTGCTGGCAATATCGGCACAAAGCTTTAGCGGCGGTCGTTTAACGATCCACCAGGAGTGTTGGACGAGTCATATGGTTAGCCTCTCTTGCTCGCTTCGTCTCGCAGGCAGGATCATCGGTGGGATGGATTGGGTTCTGGTCCCGAGAGGAGGGCGCATGTATGACATTGTAATTAATTAGGTTCCCATTACGCGCTCATGTTCGCTCCCGAGTGTTGACACGGATGTTACGTGGGCCTGTGTTTTGTCC
>JXWZ01001380.1:0-16262 GCA_000956215.1 Anopheles farauti No. 4 | reverse complement strand
TGCCAGGAGAGCTAGCGGAGGGAGTGAAGAAATAAAAGGGAAAACCTTCATTTGAATACGAAGCCGGCAAGATTACTGCGCGGAGCATTCAACAATGTTACAAACGCGCATATTACGTACGCCTTCTGGTGCCTCGCTTCAGCGCTAGTATCTTCCGGAGAAGCTAGCTTGCGAAAGGAAAGGATCACTTTAGCTCCACTTCCAAGCACTAGCGTGGATTGTTATCTCGTATCGTGATCCGGTATGCGATAGCAAACTAATGGGCCTTTCGTAATTGCGTGTTCATTTTCAACCCGTTGGTACATCGTCTATCCCATCGTCCACCCTTTTCTGGACATTTCGAGATGGATACAAGGGTGAACAAAGCGTGAAGCGTGATTTGAAGCGTGGTGGAACGAGTGTTTGCGGTCACGATAGCATCTGATTAGGAGCGATACGTATCAGTTTGTTTTGGAATTGAGTTTTGAAGCATATTAGACGCTTATTAGCTTTTTCTTGATTGAACTAGAGGTTAGTTTGACGTTGGAAACGTGGAAACGTCCAAATGGTATCAACATGGAGTCAACAGAAGCAAAAATTCTTTAAATTTCTCTTACATTCCTCATATATTTCGACAATTTTCGAATGGGAAGCTATTAGATCTGGAAAGGTTATGTTAAGATCTAATCGTTTTATTCAATAGCTTGAGTTTGTTTTCCACAGGGCCAACTGTGGCTTGGAAATCTTCACACGTTATGCGAAGTTTAATCGGATTTGTTCGTATTTCTTACCCGTCAGCTTCATGTGAAACGAAGTCCAGCAGGTAGCAAAGGAAGACTTGGGAACAAGACAGAACACGACACTCGATTGACACTTTCCTGTTATAATAAACAGTGGTTAATAGTTTCCAGATTGTTTTTCGAACACTTTTGCGGGTGGAATCGGTTCGTGTGCCTCTCTCGCTCTCTCGGTCTCTTCCCCTCCAATTTATACCTCGCATTGCGCTACGGTGTTGTGTCATTCTCGACGCTTATCCCTTGTCCGGATCCGGAACGGAACAACAAACTCTCCTCCCGGTCCACGGACAGCCATACGAACCATTCCCTGTTCCCGGTACCGACGGCAATCGGGGAATCGTCCGTTGCCGGTAGCATTGTGTTCAGTTAATTGAATGCCCGTGGTGCACGTGTGTCCCAAACTTTTCTGCCGCTGTCAATTCGAATTATGGTGTGATCGATTTTTTTTTTTGTTTTGCTTTGTTTGCTGTTGGTTAGTTTTTCTTTCCGAAAGATTACTTACGTTTCTTTGCCGTGTTTTGTTTGGGAATGTCGCATTTTTGTACACCTCGAGGAATGCAATCTTAGTAGGCGTTGGAGAAGGTGTGTTTTTTTCTTTCGCATGATGTGTTTCAGTTACAAGATTATCCAATTTGTGCCCCTGCTTTTGCGGAAAAAGGGAAATTGAAACATTGTATCTTGAACTAATAGCCACATAATTGATGTAATGTATGTTTTGACACCTGGCAGCGAGATAAATAACAATTATTAAATTATATTACTATATTATTAATATGTTTTTAAGGTATATGAAATCACCTAACAAAGCACTTCGTTAGCTATTCCATGGCAACTAATTAAGCATCAAATAACATTAGAGATAGCTTGTGAAATAAAATTTTATTTTTGTACGTTGAATGAAATTGTTAACAGGACTCTTTCTGAACTAAGCAAAGGACCGTCTTGTTTAAATATTGCTTTAATTTGGTTAAAGAACTAATAAAATGTGTACGTAAATAGCGCTTAATTTTGATATTTTAAAATTTTCTTTCCTAAAAAAATCACAACTTTTAAATTAGATCAGTTTTATTTATAAATCATAAAAATTCCTTAGAACGCACAAAAAATGATAAATGTGAGAACAATCCTTCGTAATGTTTGATCCTGTTGCTCTAATTCACCCCCTGTTATATCCAAATATTCCTTGCCCGGTGTCGAAGTCGATCAAAAATTCATAACACGCGCTTTAATGACGCTATTAAACGGAGAACATTACAATCCACCCGCTTTCGAGCGGGCCAGGGACAATTTGTTGCGTTTGTTGTGTGCCTCTGCGCACGGGGGAGGGGTGGATGAGGTTTTTCCACAAACAACACGCGCCTGAACATCGATGAAAAGTGACAAATACACAGTGCGAGAATGAGAGGGATAGAGAAAGGGAGCGTGGGATGCAATAAAATCCTAAATGAGAGTGTGTGTGTTCGTGTCTGTGAACGAAGGCTCGAAGGCTTGGGGAAGGAAAACCCCGTGCGCAAACAATATGTTTCCCATCGACCACCGGTGCCGAGTGGGTGGCGAGCGGTGGGTTTGCGCTGAGGTTGCCCGCACCGCATAAAGCACGCGGGGAAACAATTTTCACAGCACATTACCGAAAATCCCCTTTCCGCACAGCGCAGCACAAACACAGGCTGGTGGTGATTGCGGTTTCCAAACGGTTGCCACCAGCAACCAACCGACCGTCAACGCCCACTCGGGATGTTGAGGTGTAAATAATGAAATTTATTTTAATTTCCAAACTATTTTCCTTCGCCACCAAAAGGGGAAGCAAAAATGCGCTAGGGGAAAATGCGCCTGCTTTGGGGTGACGTGTTGTTTCTTCTTCGAGAAGTTGGGCTATCCGTTTTTCCCTTATCAAACATCAACCCACAAACAATACAAAAAAAAAAACATCCGGATATCATCTCAATAAATAATGTGGCACAAAGGTGATTGATGGGACGTGTGTTTCGTTTGGTATCGTATTTTAAATCTTGTGGAAACATTTTAGAAAATATTTTACAAACAATATCATGCAAGCTTTGAAGAATTAATCAATTATTATGTCTTTATTTAGAACGTCTCCAGCTCGTTCGCTTTGCAAAAGTCCAAGGATTAGGAAGTTTTAAATTAACTGTCATCGCACGAACAACAGCAGAAAACACGCAATAACCTCCTTTCCGAGAAAAGAAAGCGAAAAAGACAGAAGAGATGGGCTTCGTCTTGCCCATCACTAGCCCCAAGTTTCATCGTTTGAGGTGCTGGAAACGATGCTAAACTGTGGAAAACTTTTCCATCCTCCAGCTGGGACTGTCACCCGTGGAACAGGGCTTAGGGGGCTTGGTGAGAAGCAGAAGAAGACCACGTACACAATAAGTAGACACGCGGAGGGCTTAGCGCTTGATGGAAAAGTGGTTTGAGGAGGTGATGATTTTTATTAGATTTGTTTTCTCGTCCCCAGTCCGGGCGACGAAGGGCGGGACTTAAGGCTCGAGATCGGGCAAGATTTTATTTGCCCTTTTTTACACTTCAGCAGGAACGAACGGCGGAAGTATTACGCTGAGAAGGTTGTCCACGTCGATGGAAACGGAAATGTCGTCTAAACGCGTTGGAGTGGGTTGAAGCCTGCAATCGGGACAGGAAATGGGGATCAATTTGGAAGCACGGCATGACAAGTTTGATGCAATCAAAAATGTTATAAAACTTTACTTGTCCCCAGCTCTATGGACTTTTTGACTAACGGCTCGCTCGGGCCCGACGTCACAACCCGATAAGCAAATTAACAAGCAACCGGAACGGAGAAAGTAAATAAACCACACCAAATAATTAACCGGCAACGGACAAAAGCGACCGCTTACGAACGATTATCGCAGCTTAGGCGCGTAGATCGATCGATAACATAACACGAAGCAGCAAAAACAAGCGTCCGTTCCGTGCCGGCTAGGGTTGCAAATTTTTCTCACACTCATTTCGCAAAGCAAACACCGGGGCGAACAGCAATAATAGGCACAGAACCCCGATCCGGTGACCCACCGCAGCCACACACCGGTTTTGGGTCGATTTCTTCAGGATCTTTCGTGCTAAGCAACCGCTGATCCTTTATTACATGACCCTTAAACCGGACTGCTCGCCTCGCAACAGTTGCGACAAATGTTTTGCGGTTTTTAAATGCCTCCAAATGCTGCTTACCTTCCACCGGCCAAGAAGCGGTGGCAATCATTATCGGATTGAAGCTCTCGCACACAAACACCCGGCATCTTGAACGGGAGAGTAAAATGTGTCACCCATCCGGCCGAATCAGCAAAGATGTGTCAAAACTGGACAAAGCAAGCGGCGGCGTCTTTGCACACGCCGGTGAACGATTTGTTTTGTTGTTTTTTTGTTTCTTTTTTTTTGCTAAGAGAAAAACGATTACGCTCGGTTGATTGGTTTTCTATCCTACAATCGTTTCTCCGCATTGTTTCGCCCAGTTCCAAGGAGGAATATAAAAAAAAAACCTTCCAGGCCGTCAAGCGAGCGATGTTCAGTGGGCAGAAAATAGTAAACAAATGGGACCGAAATAAGCCGAAAATTGATCCTATTAAAAGTTTTTTTCTATCAATTTGCTTGTTTTGAACAGTTTGGATTGTTGGTTTTTTTTCTGCATTGTGGGAGAGTCTTTTTTGTCGATTTTATTTACAACATCACCTACATGGCATTTCATGCGGAATGTAAGCAAACGAACAGAGACGAACCAGCAAACAAAATTCTACGACATAATACTCGGGTAAAGCGAAATGAACAATATTAGATGATAAGAAACATGAAACGGTAAACGGCTTCATGAATATCAACATAATGCGATAGTTGATAAGAAAAGAATGTGAAGAAAAAAGAAATTACTAGACGTATAAGTGAGAATGAATAAATAGTAACAAAAAAAGTGATTACTCATAATCTCTAATTTCGTTTTAGTACCATTCTATTTCGCTCATTTTCACGTGCCTTCGATAGCTCAGTTGGTAGAGCGGTGGACTGTAGCACAGGCGATAAGCGAGAGAGCAGAAGAGATCAACTCTCACTTTGAAATAGTAGTAGTAATCCATAGGTCACTGGTTCAAATCCGGTTCGAAGGAGATAGAGAAAAAGTTTTTTTATCAGGAGATAGGAGAAAAAGTTTTTTTTATTCGCGATTCAGGGTTACGATTATGTTCATCTAATTCTTTTTCTGGTTAGCATCATTAAATATTTTCAATTAGTTCACTTTGCTTGAATAAGCATTTTTTAACACAAGCAATTTTTAGCTATCATTTTACCAACGATATTTTTTTAATACAAAGTTTAAACTCACAAAAGCTCTTACTCTTTTGTTAAATAATGACATCACATAAATGTTCGGTTCATTTGGTTCGCCCGTTTGAAATTTGCATCAGCAAGCATTGGTGATTTTGTGGTGAAAATAATAGGACTTTTCTCACCTAAAGTCGACACAATCGGCTCACAGCACGATGCACCAGGTCAAACACTAATCGCTAAGTGATCCTCTCGGAAAGGATAATAACATTCACCGGAGAGGTTGCTTCATCGTCTACCCGACCATGGCCATGTGTGGGAACGAACATTATATCATTATCCTTATGACGTTCGGTTTGTGCCAAATCCCGTGCCCAGCACAAATCATGCATATTGCCGCGTGTTAAGTAACGGAGACAAAAAAAATAAATCATTCAAAATGGCCGCATTAAGATTTATGCTCCAGTGCGGAAGAAACGAAAAAATGAACAGAAAGTTTACCACCAACACGCTTCTATCTGGTTGCGGTTGGTAGAAAAGGCTCCTAATGCCCGGGCAAAAGATTTATCTTGCTCCAGTTTATCACTTAATTAACACGTTAACACGTGTAAATGATCTGCTTGTTGATAATTAATTGACACCAGCCTCCGTGCGCTTCGGTCACCCTAAAAATATAGTACACACAAAATCTGTATCGCCCACTAAGGCGTGGTTTTGGGGTGCGTGCGAGATTTTACACCGTGCCGGAGCTGTGCTGAGGGTGTTTGTACAGTGCAAAGCGCAAAGAAATTTCTCATTGCCAAAAAAAAATTGAGACATTTTTTTAAAAGTGATATGAATTTATATCAATTTACAGTGCTAGCATTTGTAACATTAAATTGAAGATAATTTAATATTCTAAAGTTTGTGGAATTACATCTAGAACAGCTTACACATAAGAAAGAGTTTGTGGTTAGCAAAATGTAGATAATAATATAATATATTCGTATCTTTCTGCTACAGTTATTAATGATAAAAGGATTTTTTAAGATCTTAAACCATAAAATCGAAAAATAGTTTGATTACCTTTGTTAACGTAAGCTTTTTTTTGGCAGCTACTGTTCGTCCGCCTACTCATCTGCAACAGCAATCACAGCCTCCTTCGGAAGGTTTCTGCAACAAGGGTGTACCGTTGCAAATTGTCCCCCGAGCCCAAGGGGGATACCTTTACTGCTGGGCTTCCAGCGTACTGGCCGATATTCTACCACCACCCACCAACCACCGTACGACTTTATTAAATTTGTAGCAAATCCCTTCGCACACCGCAAGAGCCTTTCTCCTTTGTTCGTCCCCCGACGAGCGTGAAATACGTGCACGCACCAGACCTGGGACGTGGCATGGGAAAAGATGCAGAAGGTGAAGGTGGTATTTTCATCAAACCACAAAATGAATATATAAATAATCCCCGAACGAATGACCGCGCACCCGTACGGCCGGGTCGCCTCTGCCAGCACAAATCCCTTTCCAGCATGTAGCGGAAGCATCGTAGAAAACGATACGAACGAGAACGGTGCAAGAGAAAGGAGAACGAAAGTGTGGAAAGGCAAGCAGAGCCAAACTGGTGTGGCAATGGAGCAAAGGATGCTTGAGCCCATTCGTCGTCGCAGCCACCAGACACTCCAAGCAGGCCGTGGAAACCGGGGAAAGAAAATGGCGACTGAAGTATACCACCTCACGATCCACCGACCGAAAAATGCCACTCTCGCGCAAAGTGCTCCTGCAGGACAAGGAGCGAAAGGAAGCTTCTCCTCCGATGACTACGCACAAGCACCGGAAGGAAGTCGGCCATTTTGGGGCACGGAATGGGGGGAAAGTGCCATCAACAGGAGACTGGGGAAGTCTTTGCATATACAATCCAGTCAGAAAACTTGTTATCGGCACTGGGAAGGCACTATATTAGGCGTGAAGAGACGAGCCGCTCGAGTCGTTAGAGATGATGCCAAGAAAATCGTCGTGGATGCTTAGGTTATTGAATGATATAAGAAATAAAGTTTGTACAAGATGGAGGTATTTGAATCTGGATTTGGTTTTATTAAATTTGTTTATTTTGAAAAGAGCGTTACAACAAATGTTTTTTTACTTCCTTCATTTAATTGCTTTTTAGTACAAGTTTTAGTAGTACATTTTTTCTATTTTTTCTACTTTTTTTAATAAAAAGTTTCTTATTTGTAATAATTGCGCTATCGATATTAAAACTTGGTGCCCAAAACTAAGAATGACAGTAAGTATTCCAAAAGGATCTTACTGCTTTCACTTATTGAGCTGCCTCTGTTCAACAAAACCTCAAGTTCGAGACGCTCGTTCACGCACAATAAAACTGTCCACCGCAGCACAATCCTATCGCCGGATAAGAAGGCGAATGCATCGAAACAGACCAACGATGTCCTCATGCCGAAAAACGAGTACACAGCGTCGCCACCGGCACAATTTTATTATCATTCATGCGTGGCGCGTTGGGCTAAACGTGCCATAAATTATGCAACCATCCGTTCCGACGGCTGCTGCGATGTCCAGAACCGAAGCAGAGCACACGACCTCCTGTGAGCGATTGGAGAAGCGAAGCAAGGGACAATGAATAAAAAAAATGAAACCCAGCAGCAAATCAAGCAAACAGTAAAATATGCCCACTGTCAACACTGAATGAGATAAATGGCTAATGAGCGTTAAGGGAACGCTCGAGAAAGGAACCGATTTAGTCCAGCAACAACAACCAATAAAAAAAAACAGTCCAAACCATGAGGGCGTGCAAAAAACTTGCCAAAATCAATTTATTCAATTGAATCGGCACGACGAGAGGGTAGCCGGAGTGCCCGGTAAGGGTCAAATAAATGGCCTAGGGGTGACTAGGTACTGAATTGGGTCAAAATGTTAGGATTTGTTAGGGTTAAGTGCTCTGCTTAAATAGCTCTGTGACATTCTTGTAATTTAGTTTGTGTAAGCATTATGATTCTATTCGCATATTAAAAAACAGAAACATGAACGCCTGAACGTGCCCCTTACTTCCAGTCTTTAACAAGATCCAATCGTTAACAAACCTTCAAATAGTTGCTTTTTTATATCTTCTCTATGTCCCATCGTTATCCCTCTGTGGCCTGCTCCACAACAGCTCCACAATGGTCGTGGAAAATACTTACGACGACAGATCTCCTTACAAGAGAAAAAATAGAAAAAAAATAACAACAAAAAACGCACTATCGATAAACCCCGCTCGGAAGAAGAGGCCACCCCGACATTAGTCGTGCAATGTGTTGACCAAATAGACCGGAAAAAGTGATTTCTACTCATCGTTACAACGCGTGATCAGCGTCTTGCGTTCGTTCAGTGTGTATGTGTGTGTGTGTTTTTTTTATATCCCTGTGTCTCTATTTTCTTCACGCTCAATCACGTCTGTCCTTCAGTGTCTTCCACCGACCGAGCGCAGAGAGCAACACAATAAATTCCGGTCCAACAGAACCATGGCCGGCTTGTCATTCCTCCAACCCGCCGGGCAGGCAGATCCTCTCAGGTTCGCGTGTGCTGTCCACGGTGCCACGGTGATGGCACATAAATTACGATCCCTTTCATTGACGGTCTAATCATGTGAGCGATTCCCATCCTGATGTCATCGGACGTCCCTCGCGTCCCCGGCAAGCCACGTACGGTACGGTTATGGTCGGCCGGTCGTTTGATTGCCGCGTGTGGCGTTGTCTTTTTTATGCGAATTGGAAGATTCTGTGTTTTGGTGCTCGGGTTGTTATGTCGGGTGTTCATTGTTACAAGGCGCACAGTGCCGTGTTATCCTTTTCTGGTCAATGGGTCCATTATGTAGGAGGATAAGCTAAACGGGATGACTAGTTGACGTAAACCAAATTATAGAAAGCAGAAGGAACAGCTCTAAAACTTTTTTTTTAGAACGTTTGCATAAGGTTTCGATTAACTAAACTATTTTTGGTTTTGCTCCATTTTTGTATTCAATATTTTTAAATCTAACTCGCAGGTAAGATTTGTTGAAACAAGGCAAACAAAACGCAGTGGTTCTCCACTCTCAATAAACAAATGCAATAAACAGTGATTATCCTTTCTCTTTCAATACTAGTGGTAATACTAGTTGCCAAAAAGCAATCAATCGGAAATACACATTTTCTAAACCAGGAGATCAACAAAATTCATATATTTGAATTGTAAAATGTTTACAAGTTTATAAAACATTCTTCTAGCAGAAAAAGGTTAAGTGACGTTGATACGATAGAAACAAAACCAGTGCCAACTACGATGCGTGCGTTCTAGCGCCTGGTGGTAGGCAAACTACCTCTCATTCCACGTCGTCTGTTTTTCCGGTTGTCATCGCACTAACGCACCTATCCCCAGCCCATCCGATACACAATAGCCACACCCGCCCCCACTGTCCATCTAACCTTTCCGGCAACCCTGAACGATCCAAATGTCCTCGGTATCTGCCTTTGACCGGAGTCGGTCATCCGAAAGAACGTGTCCCGAGCCGAGCGCGTCGCAAGGATGGCGTCATGCAGATTGCACACTCACGGTTTCGCTCTTTTTATTCGTTTATCATGTTAACCTTTTGCAGGGCAGCCACAATCGACCAAAACCCCCGCTCTCTTGCCTGAATGATCGTTTATCTTTTGTGTTTTGTGTTTGTTTTGTGTGTGTGTCAGACGTCCCTCCAGCAACAAAATTATCCCGTTGACCTAACGGTGAACTGACTGGGAAAAGTGTGGAAAACAAACACGCGCTAAAAAGAAGGATCCTTTTTATGTCCGCGGTTCCACTCTACCCCCGCAACGTGGACCGAGCGGTTGTGTTTGCTTACATTAGGAAAATTGGTTTGTTTTAACTTGCTTCCATGGGAAGGGCGACGGGGTCGCCTGTTGTTTGATCGCGATCAAATTGCGATAGTACACAAGGACGGGAACACTTACTGCGTGCCGCGTGCACGGAGGGACAGGAAAGTCATAGTTTGATGACCAGTTTGGAAGATGATTGCATATTGGCGCCTCCCTGTGGGCAAGATTTGTGCGCTCGTGCCGTGGGATGGGTAAATATTGACTGTTTTTACGAGCAACAAATTGATTTCGGGGGTGACGCTCGATCATGGCGGAAGTTGTGTGTTGTTTTAGCTTTTTTATGAGGGCGATAAACAGTAAAACATGTTATGAAGATCGATTCTTCAAGCAGTTCTTTGCGCGTGAGAAATTTTGGAAAAGCGTGCGCAAATGTACAAAGATGTAGTGGTTATGGCCACATTCTTTATTTATTTACCTTAACCACACAAACGGGCACTTCGGTTGGCAGTAAAATATTTACTTTCACATGATTCCATAGTTCAATCGTATCACACCATTAGTCCAGTAGTTTTATGAACCGCACATGAAAGCCTGAAATGGGATATGATTTTATCATAAAACTATTTCGTATAAAAATTAAACGCACTTTGCAATACGGCCTGTTATTAAACCTACTGGTACTGTCGTTATCCCAGACGACCCAGTGCAGAACGTTCGAATTAAACCATTCCTTTTGATGCCATGTCGTTAAATGATCACTTGGACTATGTAAATGATTCGTTCGGTTAACAATTTCAGTTCAGTTTACTATTTCGTAGCATTCAAAGTTGTAACGGTTTTAGTAGGATTCATTTTGGATTTTCAATTTTGTTATTTACGTCCTGCTGCCATCATTTTGACAGAAGGGAGAACACTGTGCAAATAACTCGGTTGACAGTACTCAGCTGATTCATTTTGTTTACATCTTCGCTTAATGCACCACTGAGTGAGTAAAGGTGCACGAAATTTTGTGCTTTGTGTTTTCCACCGGTTTGTTTTCTTTATTTCACGTACAAAATGAGCGCAAACGAAGCCAACATTCCCAGCGATGCTCCAGCCCACTGTCCCGGTACACAGAGTGACGATGCCGGCAAGGCTTCGGCATGCGCCGGTTGCCCAAATCAGCAGTTGTGTGCCACCGGCCCGAAAGGGCCCGATCCGGCAATTGCCTTGGTAAAAGAGAAGCTAGCCGACGTACGCAACAAATTGCTCGTGCTGTCGGGTAAGGGTGGCGTTGGGAAGAGTACCGTAACGGCACTACTTTCCCGTGCGATGGCCCACCGACATCCGGAACAGAACTTTGGCGTGCTCGATATCGACATCTGCGGACCGTCGCAACCGCGTGTGCTGGGTGTGCTCGGCGAGCAGGTGCATCAGTCCGGCTCGGGCTGGTCACCCGTATACATCGAAGACAATCTGAGCCTGATGTCGATCGGATTCCTGCTCGGCAGTCCGGATGACGCAATCATATGGCGCGGACCGAAGAAGAACGGCATGATCCGACAGTTTCTCACCGAGGTCGACTGGGGACAGCTCGACTATTTGCTGCTTGACACACCGCCCGGCACCTCCGACGAACATCTCTCCGCCACGACGTTCCTCAAGGGTACGGACGGTTCGTGGGGCGCAGTGTTGGTGACCACTCCGCAGGAGGTAGCGCTGCTGGATGTGCGCAAGGAAATTTCCTTCTGCAAGAAACTCGCAATCCCGGTGGTGGGTGTGATCGAGAACATGACCGGCTTCGTTTGCCCGAAGTGTACAACTGAAACGCGCATTTTCCCTGCTCGTTCCGGCGGTGACGGCGGTGCGGAGCAGATGTGCACGGAGATGGAGGTACCGTACCTCGGTCAACTCCCGCTTGACCCGCGGCTAACGAAGTGTTGTGACGAGGGCAAAGATTTCATCACCGATTTCCCCGACAGCCCGGCGGTGAAAGCACTCGATGCGATCGTGATCAAAGTGCGACAGTTTTTCGAAGCGGAAGAAAACAAGCCAACAATAAAGTAACAGAATGCCAGCAATGTTATACAAAATCCAGTTAAAATTTTTTTATCATTTGATTTTATTGTATTAGTACACTTGACTTTAGTCCGGTTCTAGTTAAGCCTTCAGCTCGGAGCACGCTCTCACACCTGACACCTGTTTCTCGGTTCCGCTCCAAGAGGCTTAGAATTGCTTACAAACGGGTGGGGAATAAGTGACCATGATCGTGATGAATATGTGTGTAAAGTAATAACCCCTTCGTCTTCTCAATCTGATGGCGACAAATGTTACTAGTGGCGGCAGCATCAGCAGCAGCAACAGCACGCGTCCTATCTCTCCTTATCAGTGCGTGACACCAACCACACGCGGAGGAACCATTTTTGAATGGTCAGAAAGGAATATGTAAGATTAGCACAAATGGTTGACGCGGACCGTGCTGGATTAAACGTTTCGTTTAAAAATATCGTCCCTCAGACCGTTGCAAGTGGTTGCTTATCAAGAATGTAGTTAGATAGCTTTGGCACACAACCAGCCAAACCAGCTAGTTGACTTGTGATAATACGGTCGCTGTTCTCATTTGCCTTTGCAAAACTTGAAGGTAGAATGACTCATTAGAAGAACCATGAACCGAAAGAAAATTTATCGAAATTTGACACGCATCGAACGACTCATCCCAGATTGTTATCATTGAGATAAAGGGCGGCAATTGATGGTGCATTATCCAACTGGTTAACTGTTTTGGCATCGGAAAATGTTTACTAAGCTAACAAATAACTTTTTGAAAAAGGATTTACAAGGCTAACTTTGATCAAGAGGCCCAATAAGGAGCTAATAAAACAAATATGCATGCGCATCTACCAAGTCAATCAACGTAGGCCTTAAAGTATGCAATCCACACAACGTTTTGGTTCGTGTACGGTTACTAAACATTCCCCCCCCCCTCCCCCTCCGTTGGCTTCCGGAGCGCGTCCATAATCGATTCCTCTAGCGGTTGGTTCACATTTATTCGTAACTTGGAAACTAAACGTAGGAAACGTTGATACAAACTTAGGTGTACGCAAAATATCTACGAAATACGTCTTTTACCGGATAATGGGGAGAAACCAAAACGGAATAACCACACCGAATGGCGGAATGAAGGGGGATAGGAACTTTTACGAAATGCCGGAATCGGGGTGTAAAGTGTAAATAAAAGCTTGGTTACTCTAAAAAAAATAAACCTCAATCTGCTGGTGGTGCTGGTGCTGCTGTATGGGACCAAGAATACGCGGTAAAAAGAGAGGATAAAAAACGAAACGAAAATACTTCAACCCTACTTAACGATTACTAAAGATACATACGATCGTAATGAAGCTAGCGTACGATTACAAGCAATAATTACACGTGCTGCAACCCATCACTAAGAATAGAACTCGCTCTATCCTACCCAGCTCGTTCTGTTTCCACTGTGTACCATTTTTTAAATGATCTTCCCATTTTTGGTCATTGTTTTTTCCGTCCCCCGGCTCGTTTATCACCGCGTGCGAACGGAGAAACGAGCCGCAGCGGGGTTTTGTTTAAATGAAAAGCGTTATTGGTTCACTTAAAAAACACGCACATACTCACACTCGAACTCGAACTAAACAAACGGCTTCATTGTGAAAACTTAAACTCAACAGTTTCAACTACTACGACGTAAGCACAAATCAATACCAGCGTGCGATCTTTGCGCTTCTACGCGCACTCTAGCTCTCTTCCCTCTCGCGATACGATCCGCTCGGCGCGCATGGGAATAAAAATGAAACAGAAATAAATATGCGGACCTGTTCACAGAAACAAGAGCAAATTGAAAAGGAAAAAAAAGTGTTCAACCTAAAGGAAAGAATTCTGTGGGTTTTTTTATGTATATGGTATGGTCCAATGATCAGATGATGGCTTGCAGGGCAAGGAGAGAAGGATGCAGTGCTGTTGTTTTTCCCCCCCGCTAGGAAGTGTTTCCGATCAGTAGGCTTCTGTGGCGCACCGGCCCATACGCTTTTCTTCTTTTCTGTTTCAACTACCCCCACCCACGCGCACCCTTCTAGACGGTTGTTACCGAAGCGGATGGGACTGCGGACGATGGCATGGTTCCTCCTGCCACCGCCGACGGGTGTACGCCCGCCAGCACCGACGACGGGCCACCGATAGCCGATGACGGGCCGCTAGTCGGGACGGCGGGAAGAACGCCACCCGCCGCCAACGGAGATGAGGAGGACAACGAAGAGGCTGGTACAGTTTGTGCTTTTAATTGTCACTTTTCCGTCGCCACCGGCTGATAGCGGGGCTTACTGTGGGTGAAGGGCAGGTACCGGTACTTGATCATGTGCTGCAACGGGATGAATTTAATGAATACTGTGCCCGATTCTGCCGGTTCTCTATCCACAACTCACCTTAATCTGCCGCTTCATTGTGATGCAGAAGAGCGTGATGAAGTACAGCACCAGTATCGGCCAGAAGACCGGCACGTTAAACATATCGAAGAACGTGCACACGATACCGATGACCGTGCTTTTGCTGATTGCGTACCAGAACTTGAACTCCGGTAACCGCCGGATGAACGGTCGGAACTCTTCGTTCGATCTCGTTGGCAGCTCCGGACCCTGGTCATCTGGGGGGAGGGGAAGGGTAACAAAAACTCATTAAACCATGCTTATGGGCATTGCTTTGCGCCGGTATTAGCCACTCGTACCGTCCAGATCGAGAGCGGGATCGATTTTCGGCGTCAAGAACGCAATGAACAGATTTAGATGGTAGATGCCGAGCGCGTACGTTACAATGTACCAGCCCTGTTTGGTGAATACCCGCAGGAGAAAGAGACCTATCAGCCCGAGTGCGGCCGCCCATCGCACCTTCGTGTGCGGCGTCCATTTGTCCAGCTGCAGTTGATAAAGCTGCATCGATGGGAAAGGATTAGTAAACACCCGAATGTGGAACCGTGACAAACGGTGCTTGCTTCCATTTCAACGCACCTGTCCTACTCGCTTGAAGAATTGTGCTACCACATTACTGCTGGCCGGTGACGAAGATTCTTCGTTCATCATCTTGGGTCCGTCACTGTGTAGCCGCACACGAGCTGTCTCGCCAGCACCGCTGCACCGAAGCGTTCGGGAAGTGCGCCGGCACGCTTACGTTTATCCACGCTGGAACGCAACGTCACCTACGGTGGCGTTAATAATCATGCAATTGCACAGCAAAACGGCTACGGCTACAGCTGCTAGATCAATTTGCTGATGGTGGGATGGTTGGTGGAGTAGGGGGAGTATGGTTTCCACGACAATGTAATCCAATTATGTTGCGTGACGTTTCGAGAAGGCTGCTTACGCACAGTGGGTCGCCGAGCAATCTGTAAAATATGAAACTTGTAGTAAATAACATCGCTGTTGTTTTGTAATAATGTTCAATAACGTACTTAAATAATTAGTTTCTGAATGATCCAAGTGTAAAGCACTTTCATTCCAGTGCATTTGCTGAATAATTGCCCTACACTACTACGATCAATACCAATCCTCCAAGGGTAGCGAGGAACAAGCTCAAAACAAACCCGAAGCAAGATGATATACCACCGACCTACGACTCTAATCACCAGCACGTTTATCACACTCCCATCTACCTATCGAACCGTAATCCCGCAACGAACAAAAAAAAACGTTGAACCGAAACTGATTAGAAGAGGGACTGAATAAACTGCGAAAAAATAACTCCCGTTCCCGTGCTCTGCTGCTGCGGTATCGAAAGCACTCGGGCCCGATATGTAGTAAGCTATTTACATAGCGTATAGAAGCTACGGAGCCTGGCTTACTTTGTCCGGCAGGGCCAATTTCCCCGTACGGCCCCCGGCACCCAGCAGAGCGGTGGATTGTAATATTTTCAGCAGTCGCGCCCGGGAATTTCGATATTATGGAAACAATTTCACAGCAAAACTCGCGAAGTTCGTGTCTGGGGGGAATAGTGAGTGACGAAAAAAAAGTGATGACCGTCGCAACCACGTCAATCTTGCCGAAGTTACGCTGTCAAGGTTGAGCTTGGTGGGGACGTTTGTCTGTTTGAAGCACTTTGCTGTGGAAGCTCGGGGAAATGCGAATAATTTATGCTAAGAAAAGACACACTAAGCTCGTGTGACGCCGACAAACGTCAGCTGTCAAATCTAATTTCCCAGTCGGTCAAGTTAACCCTCAGTGAGACAGTAAACGTTGGAGCTGGCCGTTTGAATAGTTTTTCAAAGACAAGAAACAGCACAGCTTTATTCGTCAAAGGTAGATTTCATCATAAGACACCACGTGACATAAGAAAAAAAATCCCATCCTGAAGAAAAAGCATGGGCTGTGTATAGCAGTGTGGG
>JXWZ01001379.1:0-34775 GCA_000956215.1 Anopheles farauti No. 4 | reverse complement strand
GCTGTAGATATAAATCTCTTAATCTACAAAGATACCCGGTGTTGGTGGAAGAAGAATCGGCAACGATGGCAAAGTAGGGTCGCGTCAAAGTCCGTAAGAGTTTTCTCAATATTTTCTACCATTAACTTAACCATGTACAATCGGTGTAGGTTTTCCTTCAATTATTTATAATCCTCATTCTAATATACAACTGTTTCCGTAGTGTTTTGCGTGAGTTTTATCCTTACTGTTTTCCGGATGTGTGGATCTTGTGTGTTTGAAATAGAGTTCATCATTGCGCTCAATGCTTTTGATCGTGGTAATTGTTGAAATATTGTTTTCCATTTCATGCAGTTGCACACATTCGGCTGAAGTTGCCGTTGAATTTCTTTTGGAAAGATGCGCTCATGATTCTTCTCCCCATTGCCGACCATAAGTCTTGCAAACACACAAACACATACCGTGCGATAGCCACATGTTGGTAGCTCCCTCCTTGCGCTCTCTCGTTTTTTTTCAGTTCCTTCCACAAAGATACTCAAAATTCCTTCTTGCCCTAGTAGTTCACGAAAGAAAAAAAAAACGGTATGCCGCAAATTGTACGTAAGTGTATGCGATTTTTCTTTAGTTTATGCAGCTCTTAAGGAATCGAATTAAGTGTATGTGCTCGTAACAGTGTGTAGCCCGTTGGTGCTTGTGCAACCGCCTCCTTACATTTTCACACCGGTGAAGCCGTGTATTCATTAGTTGTTTTTTTTTTTAGTATTTAGTGTCTTCTCTCGAGCAGCACATTTGGTTGGTTTGCTATGTTTGCTTTATCTGCTTACAACATATGTAGTGTCTTTTCGATTTCGTCCTTTTCAACATGCTTCTCCATCTTTATCTAATCTACTTAGAGGGAGTTTTTTTTCCAAAATACTTTAGTTTTCGGCGCAAATTGTTAAGAGAGTAATCAATAGCGAGTCCGTCCGCAAACAATAATGGAGACCGCATCGTGGATGAAGATCGCGGAGAAAATGTTTTCCAGAATAACTGTATGAATCAAGTCGTCGTAACTTGTAACGATAAGAATTGCATAAAAACTACAAGCAATGGTTTTTATTCCGATGAGTATAGTTGTCTAACAAATGACGAGAAAATATTGTTGTTACAATTCTGAATTCGTTCAGGGTGACAAATTCTAATCCTTAGAACCTGCGCCTAACTGATCACCCATCAATCAATTTGGAACGAAGAAAAAAGATTTCCGCTTACCTCATTTTGTCAGAGCACTTAAAAGTCAGTGTGGTTAATAAATCTACCTTTTATTTTATCGCAGCATCAGGTTTCGCAAGGGATTTGAAAATTGCTTCATCAAAAGTTCCTATTAGCAATAAGATACTCTGTCACCTTAACTGTTAACAGCGTGATGGAAATTGTTCTCCTTCTTTGTTTCAAATTGCACAGCAATGGTCAAAGGTTTGTGAGTTTGTTGGGTGTAGTAAATAATCTGTAACGAAAGTTAGAGGAAAATCATTAGTTACCAGCACAAGGTAGAGATTGTAGAATATTACGGAAATGCTGAAAATTATGAGAAAATAAGAAATGATGTCGTTTTTGGGTTCTATTGCATTGTCTATTTTCCTACATTTTCAGTATGATGCATGATTCCTTTGTGCGCAGCATATAATCAACTACCAAAAGCTTTGTTTGTAGCTCGGAAGGGCTCTGCGCTTTGTTTGATGTTAGTACTGTTTGTCATGTTTCAGATAATTCCAGATGCCTACTTCATAAGACTTCGCCTCGAACCCAGTAAACTCATGCCGTTGCATCGAGCAGTAGCTTACTGTGAATGAAGCATATATGCCATCATAGCGAGCTATATTTAAGACACGATACTTTCTAATTGGATTGCACACGTGAAAGAATCGCCTGTGCCAGACAACAAGGAAAAACTTGTGGAGAATTACGTACGCTGTTTGCTTGACCATGTTAATTTTGTTCAATTGTTTGCATCATAGTGCGCAATGAATGGTGAAGAGCACGCAAACGTTTTATAAAATATGAAACAGCTCTAGAACCCTGGCCAGTTTCCACCAAGGCCAGAGTACGACTCTCTCCTTCTTAATGACACTCCGCCGGTGCGTCGATAAAATCGATCAATGCTTTTTACCTTAATGTGATTTTCTCCTAGCGGCTTGCGGCTGTTGTTTCTATTGTTTCGCTCGTCTGCGGCACACTGCTACCGCACCTGAGGGGCTTTTTTCTTATAGCTGCTGCCACTGTTGATGTGATCGCTTGTTCGCAACGATGTGATTCTTCAGTGGCCTCAGGGACACACATGAAAACAAGCTCGAACGATTTTGAAGTGACGGTAGATTGGACAGTACTTGTGTGCACTCCCTGTTACCTGTACTGTACGTACGCAGCTCCCCTCAGAAAGAAACAATTTTAGACCGCCTGCTGTCTCATCGATGGCTCCTATTGTTTGCAAATTTTCGCGCTCAAGTTTTTTGACAGATGCTGCTTGGATGATGATATTCAATTTGTAGAATTCCTTTGCACACACGCACATGCTCGCACAAACACACACTTACACACACATACGCGCGCACGCGTTCACTTCCTCCCATTCGGAACGATGGGATAATGAGACTGGAGCTGCTGTTTTGTTGCTACTGCTGCTGCTTCGAATGCTGAGGCGCTGCGGTATGTAATTTAATCGCTTTTCGATATTCATTGAATTTGTTTCGTTTTAAAGTTATTGTGTGTAGTTTTTCTTGTGTTTTGTTTTTTTTTTTAAGGAAATTGGTTATTCGGTGTCTAATTATCGACGTTCGCGTATCGTTGCGTCCACTCCTTGGCGTTCCGAATCGCCTCGGCCTCGTTTACTTTCCACAACTCCGCAACATCGTTCGCGAGCGGATCGTCCGGGTTCGGTGCGCTGAGCAGCGCCTGGATTGACAGCAGCACGGTACGAATCTGCAATGCGGGGCTCCACTTGTCCTTAAGGATGTCTAGGCAGATTCGACCGAGACGGTCGATGTTTGGATGATAAATCTTTGTTATGAAGCGGACCTTCGGGGCCGACATGGGATAATCTTCGGGTAGGAACAGCTCAAGTTTGAACAGGCCGCCTTCAAATGGGGAGTCCTCCGGACCAAACACGATGACGTGAAAGTAACGTGCATTCTGTTCATCCGGTATGGCACTGATGCCGGGGACGGGTTCCTGCATCAGACGCTGCGTTTCTTTGATTATTCTACGGGGCAGAGCAGCCATATTTGTTTAGTTTCCTCCGCTTTTCGCGTTCGTTAGCACACAAAGGCCTGTTGGCTGAAAAAATACACACACACGCGCGAGCACACGCAGGGTGGAATGCCTTCCTTCACTGATGTATGTGTGGGCGTTTCTGTATGTGCGACCGTGTACGTGTGACAATTCGTTTTGTTTCCAGACTTTTCTTCCACAAACTGTCTTTCGCACGGCTTCGCGTTGACCCCGGTCTGTACGCCTTTTCTTTCTGTACGTCGAGCGTGAAATCTGACAGTGGCTGAAGCTCAAAGGCTTCCACTCGATTATAATGTCACCGCGGGGGCTCCGGAGACTCGATCTAGTCGAATGCCGAGTGGGTGATATCGTTGCATGCACCTCAATCTAGTAAAGAAAATTTCTTCACGTTTTTAGTGTGGACAGTTAGAACAATTACGCAAAATTTCAGTGATCACTTTTCTTCTTTCCCCACACGAAAATGAGACGCGACAACCACGAAATCTAAGGATGTTGTAAGAGAGGTAACACACACTACACGAATTGGTTCGGTTTGTTCAGAAAAATTGACGAAATTTTTGACGTCTAGTGTAGCTCGGAAGCTCACTTTTGTTATTTTTTTGCGTGAAGCTGTCAAATCAAATGTGTAAATTGATCACTTAATTAATATAATAAGATTATACCTTATAATAGAAGTTGAAGGTAGACCTTTGATACAAATATTATTTTTGGACGCATGCTGCTGTTTATGATATAGAAATAAAAATAGTGGATGCCTATGAAACGAAAGGGACGAATGTAATTAATTTTCTACAACATATTCACTATTTGTGGCACCACATATTCGTTATTTTTCTATAACATATTTCGTTTCGTGATAGTATTTATTTTACCTAAAAGGTCTTGTTTATTGGTGTTAATTCAATCTTCGTCTTCGATATGACTGCCTTGTTAGGGAACTCTATGTATAAAAAATCCAGGATTTGTTGGGGCCGAGTCATCTTCCCAAAAATAAACCAAATTTTACATTTGAAGTTACTCGAAATGCTAATTAACGAGCGGGGGTGATCGTAAATTTACACCCATTATCGAATGATTGTTTACAATATTAACGTGTTTAAAGTTTACAGCTGTGTGGTTAATTCATCTATACTCCACTAGCAAACTTTATTTATTTCGCTAATAACGTATCCCAACAGGGGCATGTTTGCTCATCGACGTGTAGAAACAGTATCTCTAAGCGTCACGCTGCTGCTTCGATATGGCTACCTGGATAAATCTATGGATACACTTTCCGTACAACTGCTTGAGCAAGAACACAACAAAAACAACTGTCAAAACTGTCAGAGATGAAAATCAAAGCCGAGCAGTCTTCTTTTTGGGGTGTGGGTGAGAGGGAGAGGAAGAACATTGCAGGAATTGGTGGCGAAGATAACTTCTTCTTCTTCTATTTGGCGTAACGACCGAAGTCATGCCTGCCGTTTAACCGGCTTTCTAGACTGATTTTACCACCATAGCTGGTTAGTCACTCCTCGCTAGGGGGAGACGGTCCGAATTGGATCATGGTACCGGTCCTGTCGTGTGAAAGACCGGCGCCGCTACCACTACACCACCGGGCCACCACGTTCGCCGGGTGGCGAAGATAAGTTGTTTGCAATAAAGAAAGAGAAGATGTAACGCGACAAAAGCGACTTTTACCGTTGCAATAAGATATAAACATTTCAATTGAACTAATTAAATTAAATGAAAAATAAGTATTTTACAAAATTTCAATCAATATAATAAATGAAGATAAAGTTTAGCCTGTTTCTTGTGTATACAAAAGTCCTTAGATAATTAAGATCCTAGGCAATCGCTAGGTACATTCACTAGCAGTGCTGACAGTAAATAAGAAACAGGAATAAAGTATACATTAACCGCAGAAATACTTACGTGTTATAAAAACTATTCGTTGTATAAATTAGCGTAATTCCCAGGAAATCAAAAAAGTACATTGAACATAAGTTTCAAAATGAACATTATGTTGGACGCATTGGTAAATGTTCGCATTGGTAATGCAACGGCTTCGTCTTAATTATCTTCTTTGTTGTAAAACATATGTTATTTTGATCGCTACAGACCCAATTACAAAGAACAGTGACTTTAAAATTTGATTTTATGTTCTTATTTCATACTTTTTACTTACATAAATAATTACACTTGAATTCGTTTTATTTGAAGACGATTAGATACTGTATGAAATTTATGTATGTAACATAATAACGGTAGTAGAGCACAGCCTAATGCAGATGCATTTTGATGAAACTCTCGATATACGGAGTAGAACAGTTTTTGCATAAAATTTGACAGCCTGGTCCAATTTTTTCTGTTATTGTAGAGCGCAACGATGACTGTCAGCTGATTTCATCTGTTTGAGCAATAGAAGATGTAAACAACAAGCTCTACACAACATACTACGTAACAATGGGATCGTAGCTAGTTTTACGCTGTATTAACTTATTTTCTACCATCGAAGCAAACAATCCAGTTTAATGGCGGCACTACTTTCGGTTACTCGGTATGGTGCCTGCTTTCGTCCGTCGGTACCGAACTTTTGGCTGTTGACTTGGCTTGTCAGCTATCAGCGGAAAAGTACCAACATCAGTGCCGTCGACTCCTTTATCAGTGAACTAGTAGAGAACAAAAAACTTAAATGGAAAGTGCTAAATAGTCGAAACCGGAATGGACAGGCGAAAGTGCTTACTTCCTCCACTGAGCTAAACAATGTTCAAAATCCTACGGTTGTACCGATCGCACGACCTACCTTTCGCTTGAGTGAGCTGTACAACGAACTCACCAACAACCCGCTAGTCATCAATATTAGTCACATGGAATTGGCCCAGGTGGATCATCTTCTAGAAACGGCACTGGAGGAACAAAACGAACAGGACGTTAAACTACTATTGTCACAGATTTTGGAGTACCAGAAATTACCGGCACTGCCGGTGCTTATTGCGGCGCTTAAGCACCTGTCACACCGGGGAGAGGCAGACACGGTAGAAAAGTTGATTTCACTCTATCGCACACTGCAACCAGAACAGGGGAATAATGGAAAGACGATCTGCAGGTTGGAACAGTACAACGCGTTTTGCCAGTGGAAGATTGGAAATACGTTTAAATCGTTGGACACCTTTCGGCAAATTATGATCGAGTGCAACGAGGAGCAGATGGTTTCAGTCGATCATATACTGCTGGAAATAATCGATGAGACAATCGGTAAAAAGAGTGAAGCTGTTTTGCTCGCGGTGATGAGTTTATGCGAGTTTAGTCTGACAAGCCTACACCATGAGTTTCCGATCTGTTACGTGTGGGAAAAAAGCTTCCTCAGTGCATGGCATAGCGATCAAGAGGCGGCCAAAACTTTGTTTGATCGACACGAGACGCTTAGAACGGCCGTCAGTAAAAGGTGCAGTAGTAATTATCATCTACCAACGGTCTAGATATTTGTTTTTGACCTCCTTTCCATTTCAGGATAGGAAGTATTTGCTACAAGCTGCTGTACGACAGCAACGTGGAAAAAGTTTACCAAATGATTGAGCTTTTCCTGAAGCACAGCATGAAAGCGGAATGTACATCGATGATGTTCAGACTTTTCGAGTACCAGTGTAAGTATACGGGGTAAAGTCAACAAATTCCGTCAAAGCAGGCCTTGAATTAATTGCAACCAATTACGATGCTCGTTTCAGATTGGCGTAAAAACTTACGCGGCTGCTCGGAAATCATGCAAACTGCTATCGATCTCAATATTTCCCTGCCGGAGATGTGCAATCGGCAGCTGTTGGAGCTGCTTCTGGGACGAAGCTCAACCGTGGAGATGACTGTGCAGAGTGATTCCAAGAAAAAGTCGAAGAACTTGAAGCCAAACAAGTACGAACTCAAGTTTTAGTGTACCTAGCGGTGTTTAAAAAGGATGTGTAAAGTGATTGTAGGAATATTAAGAAGAAACTAATTTTATTGCCTAAAAAAATGACACCATAATAGACAAGTGTATGCGTTAAATGACTTAAGATCTGTTACACTTTACGAAAATACTTCACCCTCATCTTCCATTTTAAGCCAAATTACTGTTTCGTGTTTATCATCAGCTCTATGTTGAGCTCTTTGCGCAGTTCGGTAACGTCCTGATCCCAGCGTTTCTCCCAGTAAACTGTCATTAGCGGTTTCAACCGATTCCCTGTCCGAAGAGCCCACGGCAAGTAGTGTCGGAGATAGTTTTGCCTTTGCCTAAAATAAAGAACATCCGTTGCGAATACTGTACTTGACGGGCAATCGGGCTGCCAAAATGTTCCACTCACTTGGGACGAAGTCGGAATGCACCGAAGACGGCACCTCCGTAGCACATCGGGAGGCCTGTGTTGAGGGCTTCCACCCATTTGACCGTCACCTCGCCCAGCATGTTGGTGGGCATGTCGAGGATGGCGTGCACCATATCGTGCGTTTCACGATAGCGCGTCATGACGTAGGCGAGCTCGGGATCATCCAAGAACCGTACCTCCATTCGCGAGTCGGGTGTTATGTTCTAGAAGTGTTAAGAAAATCAAACTATATGGTCAGGGTAAAATAACAAATTTCCACACTCAACGACTTACATTATCGGCCATGAATTTAACGTAAGTGTAGCCGAAGGAAGTTTCCGGCAACTTGCTCATTGCAGCCATGTCGACGGTGCGCGTATTTATGCGAGGTTTTTCCGCGAGAATCTGTTGGCCCTCTTCGCTATTCTTCATGGCAAAGAGCATCCTTTCAAGTGCCTCTCTGCCCGTGGTCTCTCCAAGACAAGCGATCATATCGTGCCTAAAAAAGAAATCGAACAGTTCGTTGATCAAACGCTGATTTTTAACGTTGCTACTTCGATGGTTGTAAGGTTGTACTTTGCCACCCATGAATGAAATTTGGTTCGACAACTCCAGCTCATTTTAATAGAAAATGAAATGGTTTGTCGCAGATGCTATAGATTAAATATCCGTTAGTAAGTTTTTTTTACCTTCGTGGATCAATTAACGAAGCCAGCGAACTACCCGCGCTAAGTATCAGCCGTTGGATGTCGCTCACCGGAATCCGATTGCGCTGAAATTCTTGCGTAAATTCGTCCAGCTCCTTCGGTGGGCTTTCGAGAACCGCATCACTGCCTGCGGTAGCACTAGCAGCTGATGCAGCGGCCTGTTTCGTTCCCAAGGAAGTGCCTAACGAACGATACGCACCCTTCCTGCTAGCGGAAATTAGATGACGACTTTTCAGAGCAAACATAATTTCGAACAAACTGTATAACGCTGTAAAGAAAAGAACATAAATTCCGTCTGTAAATTACCCATTGTGACACAGTTTTTTTTCTTATTCGCCACGTTGGTATCCAATGCAATTAACTGTATCAGTTACTACTGTGTAATTAATTTCATAAAAAACGAAGTTATCATTCCTAATTAAAGTTCTAATTTGTGTTTTGCTGTGGGGGGTACAACAACAAGTGCACTGCAGTTCTTATCAAATATCCAAGCGTTTGTTTAAACAAAGACAATACCCTGACTGAGGATGGTAAATAAGAACCGTGTCGTTCGATACACGCATCTGTTCTGTCACGACAAGACGTTCCGACCATCTTCGCAATCGCTGGCTCTGAAATATTGACGTCATCGAAAGCTTCTCAAGTGAATGGTACATGGCATACACCATCTGCGCGTATCTGGGCTCATCACTCTCAACTAACTCGAGATTCGAGTAACAGACTCATAACATAAACGAATTACGAAACCTTCTACAATGCTACGCTAAGGTCTTGTGCCTTGTGTCAATAAACTTGAACCCACAAACGAGGTCACGGTCACCGGTCGTTTCTGTTTCCGTACGATGTAGCATATTTGAAACACGAAATATGATTAGCGACCTTGTCCTCGGAGAACAGCTGACGTGAGCGCTGCGGATGGAAAAAATAGCTTATTTGTACTACGTGATGTTTTCATCTTGAAAAGCAAATCAAAACTCAAATCCAACCAAAAAGTATTAGTTTAAAATTAAGTTTAATGTCACATAAACGTTTCATCAGGGCATGCTTATCCAAACAAATGGAAACGAAAATATCTGTTCCCTGAGCACAACCACCATTGCTAGCCGAAACCGTATCATTATCCGGTGGGCACAGGCGGCTCAAAAGTTCAAGTCCATCGTGCTGTGGACGTTGCGATTTGTACCGTAGACACATAAAAAAAATGAAAAACTGGTTTTCTGGATGCCTGGATGGATAAGTCGTTGTGATGAGGAACGGGAACGGAGCAGAGGCAGCCAACTCTATGCACGTTTAAACATATTGTACTCAAGGTTTATTGCTTTGCTTCGTGTTGAACCACGGGCTACTGTGCGACAAATTTAACTGTACCGGTTTCACCGAGATTAGATTGCATCATTTTATTTATTTTTTTGTTTGTTTATCCTTATCAGTTTGTTCAAAATTAATTTCGATGGCAAATCGATAAACTTTAAAGTATATATGAAAATTCAGAATAAACTAACTACTTGTTATCGTGGTTTGAATGATATTCGCGTACCTAAATACCGCCATATCGATGCGCAACGAGCCGTTTTACCCTGACCGAAATGCATGATCGTGAAACTAAAACATTCGGTTAACAAATTGATATGCTCAACCATGGCAACCAGTCGGATTGCTGAGTTAAACACAAGAAGATCCAAGTTAAACTGACTTTAAGTGTAAACATGTACTTACTCTTCTGAATTGCAAGCTTTGGAATGGATCGCAATAAGCAATAATTTCATCAAAGCAATACTCGAAAAAGGAACAATAATTCTTCCATTAAAGCGAGATCAGCTTTGTAAGGCTCCTTATCGCCCTCACAAATGGAGTATTTTCTCAGAAAGGTATCACTTTCTTTATATAATATTATTTAGATAAGATAAAAAAAGCAAACGTCCAACGGATTGCTACACGGTTGATGGAAACGTCCTCATGCGCGCCACACAAGTTAGTCGATTGCTATATTTACACGACGAATCCGTCATGGAGCTTTGATTTTTTCTTTCTTTCTTTCTCATCCAGGTACGCACTTGCACTCGTAGTTTGTTACACAATGACCATCGTCAAATGGTTGTATATTTCAACGTTCCATCAGAGCGGTTGCGTGTTGGTAAAAATCTCCTAATCTCCCTTCTCGCAATGGTACAATGTACACGTATGAACTTAAAATGCATGCGAAACTAAAAACAATATATTTCGACTATACGACTATTTTTGTTCGTCTTCGATGAATATTTCTTTAATATCAACCGTTCACACACCACGTCGTGCTACGCCATCGGGACAGTTTTCTAGTTACAATAGAAGATTGTAATGTGAACCTTCAGCTACTCACTTTCACTCGGTGCAACTGGCGTGGTGACACCACAGACGAGAACAGTACTTTTTTATCACTAGTGATGACACGGTAGCAGCGCGGTCCCAGTCCCAATCTCTACCTAAAACTACACACCATATACACACGTACGAACACGCACAATCAACACACGCAAGGGATGGCCACATAATGCCTCGGAAATCAATGTCTACGTTGAAAATAGTAGGCGCCGGCTCGCGGGAAATTGCTAATAAATAGTACTGGGTTTCACTATCACGTCACTGGCGTGCGCCCCATCCGCTTTGGTTTCGGTACTTCATTTCCAACGTCTGCCAGCCTGTCATCAAACGTTATCGATTCTTCCGGCCGCGGGAAGCAGCAGCTTTTTGTCGGATGATGAGCCAGAATCGCCACCGCTCGAGCTGCTCGGTTTCTTGCGGAAGGTGACGTACGTGTAGAGTAAGCTGCCGGCCACGCTGATGTTGATGCCGAGGGCATTCAGCAACGAGAACACGTAATCGCCACCGATGAACATACCGATGTACGTGACACTTATGTTCTTCAGACATCCGACGATGGTGGTGGTAAGGGCCGAGTTGTGTTGCGTGCAGAGGATGACACTGTATGATAGAATGAAGCCCATCACGCAGGACAGCAGGAACTGGGCAACAAAGAACGGATCATTCCAGCCCGCGTACTGCCACGCTCGATCGATGTCCCCCGCCAGCCAGGTGCCGACAAGCGCCGGCAGAATCATGAACAGTGAGTTGTAGTACATTAGCCCATACTTGCCCATGTCGGCCGTGTCTAGCTTCTTCTTCATGTACACACCGTTGGCTGCCGTGAGCGTGTTCGTGATCATCACGTACATGTAGCCCTGCAGGTTAAACGAAAGATCGTCCAGCGCGGCCATCAGCGCACCACCGACCATGGCAAAAACGCTCACTTTCACGGCGAGCGTTGGTCGGATGCCGAGCACCAGCAGCTCGAGCAGCATCGTGAGCAGAATGGAAAACCGCCGTAGCGCGGCAAACATCGGCAGACTGAGCGCTTGCGTACCACCCAGTCCAAACATCATATTGCCGAGATAGATAAGGGGCAGCGGAAAAATCCTCCGCGGAATGTCGCGGCTGAAGTCGGGGAACTTCACCAGCTGCAGCCGTTTGGCGACAAACAGCACGACGATGCTAGCGGTCAGCTGACCGAGGCTGAGCACGAGAAACGACGGGAAATGGTAGCTGGTTAGTACGGTCTTATTGACTACGGTAATCAAGAACGACGAGAGTCCATAAAAAACGGCACTGGATAGTTTAAGAAACTGGGTTGTTTCGCTTCCGCTCATCTCCGACGCCGTGGAGCGTATTTTGGACAGATAAGCGAGCATGTCGACGGCGTTGTTGATAACGTGTTACGTTTGCTTACTCAGTGCCGCCTTGGATCAGTTTTGATGCTGTAGAGTTTGACAAGCGTAAGCTTGTGAGATTCCGAATCGCGCTTGGTTGCTTATCGTATTTAGTGCGTGCCACGGCAGCCGCGATTCATACCGAGGACTTAAATGTTGGAGTCTCGTAGTTAGTGCCACAGCAGTAACACAGCCATGGCCAGTGGATCGATTCAGCATTCTTGCGGGTCACCCTTACTATTTGATTAATTCCGGATCGGGTCTACCTCATGGCACTGCTGCTGTTTCTTCTTTTACGCCGTATGTGTTTTGTTTTTGTTCTGAGTTTGCCGCTCGACTCGCGTTTGGTACGGGGAAATTGAACAGCGTATTTGCCAACGGCAACCTTTCTCCCCACGAGTTGGTGGGATTCTTCAATATCAACAGTGATTTGACACTTGGCTAGCTCGGAAAGCGACCCCACGCGGGGGGTTACTAACAGCAGGCACCGGCTTCTTCGATAGGTTTCCAACACGTCCGACACTGCTAACATTAGATTAGCGAAGCAGAAGCGTTAAAACTGAGGGTCTACGATTCGCAACGTGCTTCTGATTACGACCACTTTTTCAGCATATTAAATCATTTTGCTACTGTAAGCTTCACGTTCTATCGAGCACACTACGAGACGTTTATACGCTGTTAATGAGTCGAAGGAAAACAGCACCGCGGTGATGACACAATCGTTTACGGCAAATTATCCAATCTACAACACAAATGACAAAAAATCACGCCATGCGAAGTGTTGGGTGGGTGATTTGGAGTGTTGGGTGGGCTGGATCTGATCCTTAATTCCTAACCTGCGGTGGATCGAAAAATGTATTTTTTCCTCCCTACCGTGCGAAGTTGTTTTGAAGCCAAAATTAATAACGATTTAAGCTATCGATTCTTACACTTGCACTGGTATATAGAGTTCAGGATCAGATCGCTATTTGCGCCGAAACAAAACTGAGCACTTTACTGTAGATTTAAACTAAAAAAAAGTTTGCCACTAAGCTCAGCAGCACACGACGACACACACAACCTATTCATACGATTTTGTTTTGAAAATGAAAATGAAAAAAAGAACCAATGTCAATCTCGCACTGTGGTTCACGTCAAACTAGCGGACATACGCTATTGTTCGAAAAAAGGGAAATTATGAACCGCACACGATGATTTAAATAATTGTTCAGCTCATGTAGTTCACCGTATTTATGTATTTCATAAAGTTTTACAAGGTTAGCAAATCTATTTTACATTTCATACTCAGCGATTCCTTATCGATTTGTTAAGACATTGTCACTGAATTGGTTTATTTTTTATCCATCCTAGAGCACGTCATCGAAACCACATAATTTTAAATTCGTTTATGATTCGCATACATGGACGAAGTAAAATAATTATTACAACGAGATCCAAATTAAAACATCAGTTGATTGAACAAAAATTGAAAATCTATTAAAATATTCTTTTCAGCTATTCGTCATTCGGCACTGGCAACTGGACAGTACGAAGGGAATTCAAAAACCTCTAGTTATACTTCAAATTTCTGAGTTTATATAACGAAAAGATGTTTTGCTACCAATGTTAATGGGTTAAGTCAACGTACTTTACAAGCTGATTCGTAATTGGTACGGACTTACCTTACCAATTTTGATTATATTTTTGCCGTACTGTGTCGAAAGCAAATATGTTTACAATTAAGAGTTTTCCACACAGGAATGTTATGCCCGTTGGTGTTTGATGAATGAACTATATGAACTATGCAAAGGGCAAGGGAAGTCAAACTCAACTTTCCTTGTTCGATCTGATGCACTACATGTTACATTACATTAGAAGATAAGCTAAAACTATCACTGACGGCCAATGAAGCACCAAACGCATCCGCTAATTGTTATCTCCGTTCTCCTTTCACTGCTGCACCTTTCGCTTGACTGTTACGTCCTGTTCGGGGAGAATTTTTCGGCGATGGTTTCATGATGTTGGGCGGCGTGGCCGCTGCTGCTGCTGCTGCGACGGCCACCGAGTATCTAGTTGTTGCGGTATGCGGTTTCGGTTGCGAACCACCAGGTGTTGCATGAAGTGGGCTGTTGTTCGGTACGGCGGGCTTCGGTGTTCCCATCGCTTTTCCGGTACCATTGTTGCCCGTGCCACCGTTCGGACCACTACCCGACCCATTGTTAAGAGCGGGTTGTGGTAGCGAAGCGCTCAGGTTCGGGTTCGGTTCGCTCATGTTGACCATTTCGTTAAACGTATAGCAAAAGTCGCCCAATCGTACGATCTCGCCATTTTTACCCGAATACAGCGTCAGCGACTGGCGCCAAACATTGGCGTAGCCTTTCGTTAGCCGTACAATATCACCCGGCGACAGCTGTTTGCCCGGTTCGTCCCAGATAGAAACATTGATGGCAGCAGTCTGGTCGGCCACTTTAAACGTTCGCACCTCGCGATTTTCCTTCGTCAGTGTGACGGGACCGATTTCGAGGATGATAAAAATTACGTTAATATTTTTCAGCCCCGGATAGATGTCTTTGATGGCCATCAGGTCGATTGGATTGGGATTGGGCGGTGGATGGTTTTGCATCGGTCTGTAGCGAACAGAAAACGGTGGATTATTAAGCGTCACGAAGCAGCAAAAACATGTTAGGGACCGTATTATCCCGTGATGCCATACATACCCATACATATTAACTGCCATTGTGGTTTGAATGAAAAGCAAAACAATCGTATATTTCAGTATTTACGCAGCACAAATTTTGATCCAATCGCTGTGTTCAATGTTTTGTTTTGTTTTGGTCCCTTCAACCAATTGTCAATGACGATACAAGCAGGCGAAAATGTCAATGTTGTCCATAAGTTACGAAACATTTTTAGGAGATGCGAGGGCTGAATGCTTGAGCGTTATGATGTATGGATGTTACGTACGAGTTTGAAAAGCTTATAATTTAAAATAACATATCACTACGATTTGAAAAGTTGTTTTCCTACGATTCTTTGACGCAATGATTAATATGTGATATTTGACGAATAGTTAAAGATTTCAATAGAATAAATAGTGATCGTATTCACAAAAAATCAAGTGTTCTTCAAAATTTTGGGTAAAAACATCTATATATTATTTTCTATGCTTCCTTACGCTTGTTGTTATTTTTTAGGTATTTAATACATCTACGCTGCAATTCGATAGATAGATAAGTAATTTCATTAGCATTACGTTGTTTTTGGACATCAACTTTGAATCAGCAAGCGTCGTGTATCTGTCACAATGACTGTCATTTACAAAGCAAAAATACGCCATCGCGGTCGCTGAGGTAAGATCATTATCCTTTTCCGCGGTTTGTCTTTGTTCTCTGCGAAAAGGAAAAGTTTTATAACCATAATATAGACACCGCTGCTTAACTATTGTTATTTTGGTTCGCTGCTCACAGCCTGCAGAATATACCGCCAGAACAACATGGACATCGACGAGGAAGAGTTCGAGGCACCGACGTCCAGCAGCAGCCGAGGTGAGCGAAAACGATTCGAGGTCAAGAAGTGGAACGCGGTGGCCCTTTGGGCTTGGGACATCGTAGTGGACAACTGTGCGATCTGCCGAAATCACATCATGGACCTATGTATCGAGTGTCAGGCGAATCAAGCGTCGGCTACCAGTGAAGAGTGCACGGTTGCATGGGGTGTTTGTAATCATGCGTTCCACTTCCACTGTATCTCCCGGTGGCTCAAAACTCGGCAAGTTTGTCCGCTGGACAACAGGGAATGGGAGTTCCAAAAGTACGGTCACTAGAGTGTTTCATTAAAACGGAAGACACACGCTACGCTGCTATCCACACAGACGAACCATACGCAGGCAGTTTTTTTTTTCTAACAATCACCCTCCCGGAAGTGAACTTGAGCCGAGCGCGAGGTACTTGAACTGTGCACCGTCGATTCTGTGAGTTGATCAATGAGGACTTAACACAACTAAGGCTTTCTTCATATGTCTGAACAATAAATTCAACAGTTTTATGGTATGATCTAAACTACATAAACATTAAAGTGTTTATTCGATTATTTTCATCATCACAGTCTTTTTTGTCTTTCGTGCACGAGAAGAGGAGCAAAAGGGACACTCATCGTGATGGTTTCTTGTTATGCCATTTCTCACTTTGGTTAACCTTTTTCTCGTTTTCCGATTCATCGACCCAGTGATTGTCGCCCAGCTTGCTCGTCCAATGTGGCCACGTTTTAATAATGTCAAATAGTGCCTTGCCGGGACTTTCGAAGGGCGCCAGCTGTCGGTGCCCGTAGAGATTATAATTTGCAGCCAGGTAGTTCTCATTCAAACCCAACTGGATGAGTTGTTGCGCTGCGCTTAGCTGCGAGATCGGCGGCGCACGATCGATAAACGTCCCGATGAATGCAATACAGATACTGTCCACATTAAAACCTATCGAAATACGTAATAATGGATATAGTAAACAACGTAAGTTAGGGTAGGGTAAGATCGATTTTACCTTTAGTATGTGCTCCTTGCTTTGTCCATCCTCTTCCTTCGTACGCGTTACCATCTCCGCCGACTAGGAACTGGTAGGCTATGTCAGAAAAGTTCTTCGAATCGGGGCTCGCGTGAAACTCCTGTATCAGTTTCACCTGATACATACACTTCGTCTGTATGAAGAAGAAAGACATGGAAAGAATAAAATTATAGTAAAAGGATTTTTTGTACCACGAACAATAATAACATGTAATGCAACATAACTAGGTACTTCTTTTTTAATTTCTGTTCGGATTACATTGATTGTATTTGTAAGTAGTATCTTAACTAACCTAATACTGCTCGGACGTTTCATTGTTGAAGAAGGTTGCCGGAGGGCTGGTTTTATCGACAAACTCCGGTATGGTTCGTAGGGCTTCTACTAACCACTTGCCGGTAGGAACTGTTTCATCTAGCTGTTCTGAGGCATATATCTTGTATTTTGGCGAGATGTACCGTTCTCTAACGCCAAGATCCAAAAGCCGTTGCAGTAGCTCTATTTGCTCCTTGGTGGGCTTATTTGCATAATTATAGTCACCCACGAAAGCGATTCCTTCACTGAGAGCATTGTATCCTAAAATGTACCATTCATAGGGCATTAAGTGTCAGTTTTTTTTCGTATGTTTTCAGCTTTTTACCCTGCGTGTGGGCACCAGCTTTGTGCCAACCGCGTCCTATGTAGATGTTCCCATCATTACCGATGAGAAAATTGTACACAATATCGTCGTAGTTTTTTCCATCCATGTTGAACATTTGTATTAACCGAACCCGCAAACGGCACGCTGCCTGAAAGTATTCCAAACAATATCTGTTTTGAAACACTTTTTTTCTTCTTCTGGTTAATAATAGTTTCTTATACATTACTTATGATTACGAAGGGAAAAATTGGATTCCAATTTCATTTTTGTTATGATTATTTTTTAAAGGATTTAAGCTATCTATTATTGAATGTTTTGGAGGTTGTTCCAAACGGCTTTTATTCTCATTTCAAACACTAAAAAAAATTTTAACTAATTTTTGTCAGTTTCAGTTTGAAACAGTCCACTGCCACAGACGCCGACAACAATTTCAAGGGAACCGAATTAAGAACCTACTTTCGATGGGGATCTATTTCACGAGTTTGGACAATGAATTTACAATTGCATACTGATATGGATGATTAGTTGTCGCTAATTAAGACTAATTAAGATTATTTATTGACCCTGTTTGGGTGTACTTGGGTTGTCAATACACAACCGGCTTAATTCTAAAAATAGAAATCCCGGCGATAAAAAATTATGAAAATGTGTCGATTATTGTGTAAGTTTTTATAGATATACGTCGGACCAGTAGTAATAGCCAACGGTCAAGAAAAGTAATACAACATATTTGTTTTATTGTCACAGTGTATTATTTAATAATATGACGTGCGTCGTTTCCATCCTGCGCGAAACAATTTTCTTTCTGCTATTTGTTCAGTTCCTGATTTGTTTTACAGCTCGGAACATTCAGTCTTGCTGGGCCTTGGGATGGTAGATCATGATCGATTAAAAGATTCGCTAAAATGTTTCAATTTTCGAAGCGCTTCCATCAAAAATTTCCCCGGACTGAGGGTGGCTTTTAGCTGGCTAGCACCGAAAAGTTTGTATTCGTCCGCGAGCCAACCACTCGTGGTGCCATTGTGAAGCAGCGTCTCCAGTTGTTGCATTTGCTCTTCCGTTGGATAGTCCTTGGATTCGTAATTTCCAATGAATGCGATTCCCTCGCTTTTCGAATTGTAATCTGAGAATGCAACGAAATTCGGATGCATTACGCATGGGTGTATCCTTCGGGATAGTTGCCGTGCCTGATCGTACACATACCTTTGGTGTGGGCACCGACTTTGAACCATCCGCGGCCCTCGTAAACCGAACCGTCGCCACCAATCAAAAAATTAAACCCAATATCACCAAAGTTGGTCGTGTGCACGTGATAGCTTTGAATGGATTGTACTAACTTTATGCATGCTTGCTGCATGAGGTCAGCGGTTGTGTCGGTTGGAAGATTTGAAAGTAAATTGTAAGGAAAAAGTAGCGGGAAATAGAGAAAAGGAGAGAGAGAGAGAGATTGAGCGTTTAAATAAGTGTCAAAGTTGGGAAAGTTTAAATTAGTTCGAATGGATAATTGGAAATGTATGTTAGTATGAAATTTTGACAGTTATTGTGGTGTGGTGTATGTGTTTAGTTATTTGCCTTGTATGGGTAATGTGATAAAGTATGGTTGGATGGATAGAAATGTGGTTTGGTATGTCAAGCTAAGCTGACGTACCAAAGAAATGCTGATCGTCTCGCAAGACAAGCATGTAGCGGTTTCACGTTCAAACACTCAATGGTAACATGGCAACAGTATGATAGTGGTGGTTTAAATATTGCATAGATACAAAGCACTTCTTCGAGTTCATTCTGAATATTTCATAAACTTTACATTTTGACAGAACTTTCACAGTAAGACAAACTGAACTTAAAATACTAGAATTACACTTGTGTACATTTACTCATGTATTGTTACAGCTATGTGCATCCTATGATCTTCTTTTAAGTAATTGGTTTGACAGGTGTACCCGTTTTGAAGACTTAAAATATATGTGTGAACGTTGGTTTTGCTGCAAATTACGGGTTTCATCGATTGTAACTATAAATCGCCGTTTCTTCTACTAGTGCCCTATAGAATTGCACTTAGTTAATACATTCAGGAACTAGAGCAGCAAAAGTCCAAAAAATCCAGCGGGTGTATGTAACGAGATAACGGCTGTTTGATGATCTTTTTTTTTTAGATAAGTGGCACGCTTAGTTACTAAAGCAACATACAGCTATTTTAAATATTGATCAGTTTGGTAAACAATGCAACATTACGAAAAATTGACGAACCAATGCTGATTGAATTTTTTAAAACTATTTTTTGTTGGTTATTCCGAAATTTCGCAAGACTAATTGTTACTGCAAGTGAACATGTTTTCAGTTGTTCAACATTTGAAGGCTTTAATCTAATGTATCCGGTTGATCAACATGAAAAAATGTATAAACATATGTTTGTTTGGATTTTAATGAAGTAGGGTAGTTTAAAATAACCAAAACATATGCGAGAATGAGTATGTTCAAAAACACTCATCTCTTTTTTATAATTTATATATACAATATAGAATGTTTTTCATATTTTGCAAAACAAAAATCAACGAAACCTTAATATGAAGGTGTTACAGTATACGGTTTCGGAATCGTTTCAAAGGCTCTACCGGATTTCATTCATTTCAACCTCATTTTCAATCGTTAGAATCGACAGTAATAACACAAGAATGATCACTATCCCTTGAGTGTCACTTATACACGTTTCACCATAGTTCGCGTGTGTGACTCGAAATAGATGTCTGGCAGCTTACATTGTAGAAGAAAGGTATTTCAATTGAAAATGGCAGATCTTGTACACAAACGTCGCGATAAACAGCACCATTTGATAAGGGTTGCATGTGAAAGTTTACACTGAATGGGGCACTTATCTCGATTGACCCGTGCTGAAGCTTACCTGAGTAGTACAGCTTTCGGTCGCTGTGTGTGCAATGATGACGTTATTGACCGGTAGCTTAAGATCGGTCAACTCTTCCCGAGGGGGTTGAGCTAGCCACTCGGTTCTCGTTACCAGCCGCAGTGGTTTTGGATTGGGCAAAAAATCATCCTCTGTGGAAGAAAGTATACATGCACTCATTGTCATATGTTCGGTGTGTGTATCACAAGGTTCAGGATCCACAGAATAAAACTAACAAAACCAAAAATACAAAATATTTTCTGTACCTATGTCTTTGTCCTGTGGAATATTGGGACGATTGTCATCGCCATCGCCAAGGGGAGGCCTTAACCTAGCTTTACCTGACGCGGTGAGGATGGATATGACCGCTACGATGGCACACAGGACAATCATAAGCGATATCATGACGATAAAGCTAAGCAATGGTTTGTCCTTGATGATTGTCTTAAGACTAGATTGCCAGGTACGTGGCTGTGGAGGTATTGATTCTGGAGGTACTATTAGAAAAAAAAGACACGGCAAAAGAGAACGGAAAAGAGAGCAATGGAAGGTATTAGAGCGTGTTGTTGCAGTCCCGTTCCGTTTCTCAATCGATGTAGTACCTTTTTTGGTGGCGTTTGTTGCTGTTGCATCGTTTTCTTGTGCATGGTATCCATCGTTGACGGTTCCATTCTTTCGATCCTGGTAGATATTTTTAATCACAACCTGTCCTTTTATGTACGTTTTGTTGCCGAACGTGATGTCGGAGGAGTTGTGCACCGCGATCGCCCCGATGGCCGATGCTCCTGTGGCGCTTGGCCTGACTGCCACCGGATTCACCGCATCGGTACACAGCTTTAGGTTACCATTCGGGAGCACTCGCGCTTCCCCAGGAGCCAGCGAACCCGGAATACGATCGATGGCCCGCTTGATTGAGTCATCATCACACTCCGTGTCGCTACTGCTGTCGAACGCACTCGAATCGTCATCGCTGGCGTTGTCTGTTCGTTTGATGGATGACGCCGAGATATTGGAGAGACTACCCCGGGTACTATCTGTCGTGCTGGTCACGGTACTCGGGCTATTTACACCCGAAACCGTATCGCCACCACTCGCCGGTGACATCGGCTGTGTCGTGGTGTGTCCTGTTTTTTGTATCGTTCCGTTCTCTTCTACCGGCTGGCTTTTTCCCTGCGCCATCGTCATACTCTACTCGCTGTTGTCGTTTTAGTTCGGCACGATAGTGTGCGAGAGCTCTCGGTTCGCTGAAGGTATTTGTGCTATTATCTGAAGGAAGTATTGAGAGGCATCTTGCTGTGGGATCTATGCCCTAGTAGTCGAAGGATGAAAGAAGTATACAAAAATACATTCGATTAGTCACAGTTGGGTGTAGTGTGATGCAACAATGATTCCTGACAGAGTTTCTCGCAAATGGATTCCCTGTCGGATACGAACGTTACATAAGCAATTGTCGTTTCCGATAAGATGTTAACGAAGTGTGCGGAATGCAGAGTCTGGAAGTCTGTTTTCTAAACTGTTTCCATAGCTTGATTGCACACTTCAAGTGATAATGTTGGTTTTGATGTGTTTGCACTGAGGTCAACTAAGCGCGGCCGTGGGCTGATAAGTGTGAAGGGCTAGAAAAGCTATTCATTTTACCCATTATGTACATCTCTCCCATTCTAAGCGGGTCAGTTCAGTAGTATGTTTTTTTTTGTAGAAAGGATAGGAGCTGTTAATAGTTATGAGTTGGTAGCGGTATCTTTTGATGGCTAAACAGAGCGAACAAATATTGCTTTACATGTCTCGCTTTTCCTTTTATCTTTAATTATAGTTTTTTTAAAGGCTATTTCATTCCTTACCATTTATGACAAAACCATAACTTCATCAAAACCATATAGTGCGTTGACTTGATTTTTTAGGATGTTCTGTCCCAACCTCAGCAAACTCATAATATATATTAGAATATTAAAAAAAGAAATTGTTGAAAAAGACGTTGAATAAATGCATTTTACAGTTCGGGCTTCTTTAACGATCCAGGCCTCCCTTTTTTCATTTCCCACGCAATACATATCTGACAGTAAATAATTTACGGTAGCGCTGCATAAATAATCCAATTCCTCACAAATAATGCCTCGGGTACGTACCTATAATAACTATAGTTTACTCTAAGCTGGAATTTCGGGTCAGCCTCCCTTTGTAGTGATTTCGTGATACTGGACTATATGATCTATCATGTATAAGTTAAGTCATGTACATTCCAGTCGATAGTAATATACATTCTAACCGTTTTTACCAATTTTAGTCGAATTAATTGAAGCTAAAGATCTTGCCTTGTGCTATTCGTTTTGCCACACATGACTTGTCAGTTTTGCATAATCCCATACCTATTCTTTCGGTATACCGTAGTTACTGATAGACAAATTATCAAACCAGCAATCGGTATCGGAAATTCCATTGCTTGCTCTGATTCAAATAAAACGTAGCATCATAGACAGCAAACTCAATGGACGATTAGCGTGTATGCGCAACACACATCGATATTGATTTTTGTAAACTAACTAGTGATTTAGTACATATTGTTTATGCAATATAATTTACAGCTGATCCGATAGACTGAACCATTGGGAAGTTAATGCAAAACGCTTACACTTCGGCCTGCAACCCGCTGTCAGTTCATGTGCAGTAAACTGGTTTGCACAAACGATCGTCAGCGGGCTAATCATCTTCCTTATCGCTGCACAAAACACACACACTGGCAAGGTTGAAGTGGCAGCAGAAGCGGCTTAATCTTCCCATCGTCCTAGTCGCCAAACCAGTCTCCATAATATGAAGCACAAGTGGTATACTTTTCTTGGAATCAGCTCACCTTTGACGGTATTGCATACTTTTCCACAAGGCATTAAACCCTTCAACGTCCAGTCTCCGGTGTGAATGTATCAAAATAAGATTAGTTTTGACATTTTCGGTAAACAACCCTGAGTAGTGGGAACAAAGCCTCACGGTGCGAATTTTCGCAACAGTGGTGGAATCATCCCCTATTCGCATTAATAGAAAATACACGCAAGCAACTATCACCATCACGATCCGAGCTGCGATTTGATCATGTGTATTTGTACTACAGCTGTCGCTATGAAGAGCGCCTGTGAAGGTTATTTGCGCTGCTGTCGCTGTCAGCTTGCAGAGGCTGTCTGCTTTGGATGTTAATTTGCTTTTTACAATCGCACCAACACTTCATCATTCCGCACGAGCCGAGGCGTATTCTCTTCTCGCTTATTCCTCATCAAGTTGGCGCATGTAAACATCTCTCGCCCTCTTCGGGATTATAACTTTTTGTGAAAGCTGTTCGCTTTGAAACAATGCACTGTAATAACTGGCTTACTGAGGCTTCGAAACACTTACACTATGCTGCTGTTTGGTGCTTTGTTCAGGTACAGTGCAATACACAACCCAGACACACCTATTTTGTTCTCTAATCACTGTTATCACTTTGACTGCTCAAATTATTCCACACTTCGACTCGGGCTTCCGTTCGATATGCTGTCACCCTTACTCCCACACACAAATACATGAACACCGACTGTTGCAATGGTTTAAATAAAAGGCAAATAGTTGTACTACCGAGTCGTAAAGCAACTAATCATGCAAAATGCACTGATATCCACTTCCAAACAGTGTTTGTAGCGCAAATATGTGGTACGTTTTGAAAGATTTATACGCCACGGAAACGACGACGATGACGACAACGACAACGACCGAAACGATGCGTATGGGTTCACGATCTATCAACTACTATCATCTCGCGGGAGAATGGAGCATGGGCCAAACCCACACTGGCAACTGTTTGACGTATGCTGTATTCGCACACATCGACAACCGAGACGTGATCGTGGTCGTTGGAATCGGGAGCTTCATTACGTTTGCTACGACAGCTCATTGATTGGAATGGTGAACAGTCACTAAACGAATTTTTCTATTGAATTTGTTCGTTGTAACAAAAAATTGTTTAAAGATTTATTACTTTACTATCTTTTCGTTTCGTAATTTAATTGATAATTGCTGTGAATTAATGTGTTTTTGTATTATTTATTTGTTTACTTTCTCTGCATGATTATACTATTCAAGGAATTTAATTTTGTCAGCACTGACAGTAAACCTAACAAAAAATAAACTATCAATTTCTAGTTTTTGCTATTTTTACAACAGCAAAAACAATACTATTTCAAAACAAGCGAAAAAAACGTAGTATTATGCAACATTTTCTACTTGCGCTTTAAATTTTTTAGTTCGTAAAACAACGCGTGGGGAGGATAGCAAAGGAGAAAGACTGGTACTGCACAACCCATCCAGCCTTCTGGTAACTGCGCACCAACACAAACGAAACACTTCCACCCAACAAAACACTAAACAAATACAGCGGTATGTTGGTACAGCAAATCCTACATTTTTTATCTGAAGGACCGCAAAGAGGACGCTGTTTGGAGATGATTACAACATTACGGACAAACTTACAGTAAATGCCGAGCTGGTTGAAGTGGTTTGAACTGGGCGCTTTGTGGGAGTCTATGTAAGTTTTGGTGATGGTTGTTGCGGTGAGCTTTTCCGTTCGGTGCTCACCTGTCCACTCGAGACCCTGACACCCCGACCGGAAGACGGGTTCGGAACGGTCGATAGCCTCGGACGGAGAAAAGTCGGATCGTATCAGTCGTTATCGACTGTACAATTAATTTCAATCAGTACACAACACTTTTCATTGATAACAAACACAATAAAAAGTGCAGCGCAGCGAATCTATGCAATGATACAAAGACAAAAAGAAAAACTATAGGAATAAACACACGTTTTATAGCGCAGTAGACCGACAGAGGACGATAGGGGTTTCGCTAGTTGAAAACGCGATTCGAAAATCGGTCCCTTTCGGGTGTGTAATACGTTCGACAAATCAAACAGAATGAACTGTAACTTAGCGCTTCGTGTGCGGAGATAATATCGAATATCGTGCAGTCCATGGAGTAGTAACCGTAATCGTGTTCGATCCAATCGGTCGGCATGCGCATCGGAGCAAAAACAAATCATTGCCTTTGCATTTACATACATTTGGTTGATTGTTGACAGACGCGGGTGCGTACCGTGACAGCCGTACACGTACGCGTGTACGTGATAACCCTTGTTTCCCATGTTTACTTACCGTTGATAACATGTGCCCACCTCGTCCGTCCGGGACAACATTGTAAGAAGTTTCGAACGAGTTTGATTTGGGCGTAACTGAGTTGGCTGTGCAAATGCAGCGTATTTGATGTATACATTTTCGCTACAGACGTCCACATGTATGCCACAGCGGAGATCATGAAAGTTCTGTTCTGAAGCGCAACCAACAAGACTATCGTTCGCTCGCATTCTATTGAATGTGCATCTGCTGAACTGATAAGACTTTTTATCATCGGTTACTCTTTTCGTTTCGTTATCGATACACAAAAACAACACCAAAAAAAAAACGCACATACGCACGAGTTCAAACAGTGGTGTTTTCTATAGTGACCAAGAATAGTCCCAGGAACCTTAGACTGTTCTTCCCCCGTTTTTCTTGATAAACAAATGAGGGTTTGAGCAAAAGCGGCTGAAATTTGAAAATAATTGTGTTCGAAAAGGGTTGTACTTTCGATTCGGTGTGCGTCATGCTTCTGATAATGATTATCAAACGTTAAATGGATGTTCCGGAAGCCAAGATGACTGGCACAACCCCGAATGCACGCGATATTGTCGGGGAATTTCTCATGGAACGGTTCACTGATGTTAATAGCTTCCTTGGATAATAAGCTTGAAGGATGTGGAAAACCTTATTTGATTGGCATACTTAAAAACTAAAACATATACGCGTTGAAAGGTAAATGGACTGACTGAACTAGAGAGAATTTTGAACTAGAACTAGAAATAGAGTAATTTTTAGAAACTTTCACATACTAGAGTTTAAGTTATAATTGAATAGCTCATATTTGTCTATTGAATTAAATTCTATCGTATGAAAGGTAAATGTATCGCAACATGTATTGTATGAAAGGTATAAAACAAAAAAAATATATAGTTTGATAGAATTTGTCCCAACATATATCAATAGTTTTAGTTTTGATACTCAGCTTTTCTGCTCCATGCGATTAAAATTGTAAACTGGAGTAATTTTGCCTTACCGTAACAGGAGTGAGTAGTTGAAATGATAGGCAACTACAATTGAAAGAGGAGTAAAGAGATATCGTGGAGACAACAAAGAAAACATGAAGTGGAACAGGTGATAAGGTTCTTTTAAAGCCGATAGCACTCGAAAGAATAGGTAATTGCTGTAGGCGATGGGAGGTAACGAAGGAATAAATGAAAGTAAAAAATGTAAAAAAAAACTAATGATCACGTGAAAGGAGGAGGTTTTCAATTATGCATAAGGGGATATGGGAACGTCAATAGATGTAAGACTGAGAGGCGACAGCAATTATTATGGGATGTAAGAGCCAGCAAATGTTGTACAAACGTGGCGCAGACCAATGAGAGTGTCACAGAAGTTACTAAAGACTACAGAGAATTGCTTTTTACAGTATTTATTAAAAATCTCACGAATTTTAGTGACTCACACATTCACATTCGTTAACATTATTAACGATTTTTTTGGCTTACTACAACTGTTAGCTAGTTAAGGCTTGGGTAGTACTGGATGAAGTGCTTATCGGTGTGTTCTTTGGATATTCTTGATCCCAGACAGAGGGAAGACCAATCTCTACTCCGCATCGATCGTACCCTGGACGTCCGCACGGGTACCATCGAGCGAGTTTGATTATCTTTTCGTACAGCTTTATTCCGGGACTACGTGTGTTTCGTGTCTAAAAATATGAGCAAAACAATGACACCTTCTCAAAAGTAAGTGTGCAAAAGTAAGTAAGTACCTGTCCGTGAGCAACAATTTTGTAATCTTTTGTTAGTAGACCCTCTTTTTCCGCGTAGGTAAGGAGATGTTCTAGTGCCGATAGTTGCCGATCGTTCGGTTCGTATCGTCCATAGTCTCCCATAAAACAAACAGCCAGCGACATATTGACGTACGCATTGGCCGTATTCCAACCGCGACCTTCATATACGTTACCATCTCCTCCCATCTGAAACGAAAAAAAAACAGGAATATTGAAACCTTAAGAAATATGTATGAATATAAACTTACGTAAAAATTGCTTGGAATATCCATTAAGCTTCGCTCAGCGATAGCAGCATCCTGCAGCGTGCGCATTTTTATGGAGCAAACGTGCACGTCGGTGCAGTTTTCCGAATGGACGCCTATGTGGGTAATCAGTACGTAAGGAATCGGATGTTCCAACTCGTACGGTCCCTGAACACCCTGCTGTGCTCCCCAGTTGTGGCGATCGATGACCATGTGCCCGTTGCCGAGATTGGGTACTAAAAATTAAAAGAATGAAATCACTGTACGGTTCAACGAAACGGTTCCCGGAAAGCTGAGAATACTGTGTCGCACTTACTGGTCCTGGACACAGAATCGTCCTCAAAAAAAATTTCCTCTCTGACGAACTGAGCATCAGCGGGAAATGCCGCGGATATAACATAGATCAGTAGGCACAAGCCGACAATTATGAACAGTACAATTATACCGTACACGATACCGCGTTCGTACTTCATACCGGATGAGCCAGGCGGTGATATCAGTTTGTTTTGATTATTGTGTCCAACTGAAAGTAAAGAGTGAAACCGAGTATGATCATTGATTTAGTATAGATTAAAAAAATGCATTTTATTTTGTTTTTAGGCAGTGATTTGATTATTTCACATTATATCCATAACGAGTTTTCAAATTTCGATTTAATATTTATTACTTTGAATTGAAATTGAATTGAAAAGAGTGTTAATTGAAAGGAATAAAATCATTTTGTCATTTATGTAGACATGTCACTAGAAAATTGTAAATGTATGTTTTGTCATGTTTTAAATGAATATGGTCTTGAAATAGCTACATATAAATGTTCACTGCAATTGTCATCTATACGTATGCACCATTTCACGCAAATATAATGCATGAATCATACATTTCCCAAAAATGGGCCATAGTTTTCTCTTTTCAGTATTTCATATTGAGTATTTTCTTTCAAAAACGATGATTGATTTTATAAATCATAATTGTAAGACTAGCGAGCATTTATTACAGGAATACCATATTCATAATTTACTTAAATCATTTACAAAAATATGTACATAAAAAAAACTATGACTAGAAAGATAAAATTTAAAAAGAAAATATTTCTCATTTATGAGTTCTACTCGGACAATACGCGATCACTCTTCTTCGGTGTGTTTCCGGTGTATTAATAGTTGATTTTCGATTCCGTGGCGTTCATTGAAGTCACGTTCCTCATCCCAGACGCTTGGAAAGCCATACTCCGCTCCACAGTGTGCGTAAGATTGCGTACCGCAAGGATTCCAGCGGGCCGTTTGAACGAGCTTTGCGTACAGCTTGTCTCCCGGACTGGTGGTTGTGGGTTTGGTCTGTGGAACGAAAATGGATTGTGTGATAAATATCGTTTCTTTCAAAGCTTGCAATTAAAATAATGTTACAACCTGTCGTCTTGCTACGAGTTTGTAATCGTTGGCTAGCTTGCGCTGGATCACGCCATACGTGAGAAGATGGTTCATGGCGGACATTTGCGAATCCTGGGGACCGTACCGTTCGAAGTCTCCCATGAAGCATACGGCCAGCGTTCGGTTGTGATAGGCGTTAGCGATATCCCAGCCACGGCCTACATACACATTTCCATCACCACCAAGCTGTGAATACAGCGATCATTAAGAACCCTGTTTGTTTCGGTCCAGGAACATCCGTTTTGCTTACATAGAAATTACTGGGAATATCTTGCAGGTACCGTTCACCGATGGCTGCATCCTGCAGCATGCGCATTCGATTCGAGCATTCGTGCATACCGGTGCAATTCTTGGAGCGCACACCAACGTGAGTGACTACTACGTACTGCACCGGATGCACGAGCGGAACGGAACCCGAAACACCGACCTGCGATCCCCAGTTACGGCGCTCGATGACCATGTGGCTGTTGCCGAGGTTTGGCACTGTGAAGAGATCAATCTATTGGAATGTAGTCGGCGGCCTTGTCCTTGCAACGGGTTCCGAATCCTCGTCGGTCCCTCACTTACTCGTTTTCGGGTCGTAGTTGTTGCCGAACCTTATCTCCCGGTCAAAATCGACCGGACCGCGGGACTGGTTGACGATGAAGTAGATGGCGGTCGAGAATCCAACGATCGCGAAAAATATCAGTGCACCATAGATGAAGTAGCGCTCCTGTCGCAGGGTCGATGGTTCCGTCGAAGGCAGACCACGGTTCTGATTATTGCGACCGGCTGTGGGAGGAAACGGTTGGGAAAAAGAGTAAGTCATACAAATACAGTCTGTCTGCACACTGCACACTCATTCAAAGCACACCATTGTGGACCATCGTCAATCCGATTACAAAGACATGTTGTCATTGTCGTTGCTAGTGCTCAGCTGCCCACATTGATGAGACAGGGCAAGGGCATATATGGATGTGTGATGTCTGTCGGTAAACAAAATTATCTACCACACACGTGCATCACCCGTTTCCCTCCCGCTTAAATAAACACCGCACGGAACAGTGAAGTTTGTAACGTACTCTTCAGGAAGGAAGTGTACCTTTTATTACATATTTCATTCACAAACCCTGCGGCAGATGTGCGTCTTCATTGAAATGCAACACGAGCGGAAGGTTATCAGTTCGTCACGGTTTTATGCAAGGATTTTTCGCGTCGCATCTCTTATTCGCTTCGGTAGTTTTGATCAAATAGTTTACTTAGTTTGTTTTTCGTGTTTATTAAAGCAAATGTAGTGCATATACGCACATGTAAAATATGCTGCAGGGAATATTTTTCATAAATGGTCCATTGAACTACTACTATACTAAGCTGATTAAAAATTGTTACTGGAATTCGATTTATATAGTGGAACATTTCGCATAAGAGAACTACGCAATTATATAGAGGAATATTTAATGAGCAGAACGCTGCAATCATGTTCTTGCAAGCTTGCGTCTTTTTTTGGGTTTACGCAAGCTTTGGAAACGAATGTTAACAAACCCTGTAATATGAATGCATCAAACCGAAATCAGAGTGAATTTTGAATTCATGTCATAATCATGATGTTTAATTTTAAAAAAATTTCGATTTCATAAACATCAATTTTGTTGGTTTGATTCCATGTGCTCATCACTAGTACATAGTTTTGATATAAAGTTTAAACCATATGGATGATCTTATCAATTTTACCATTATACATGTTGCAAACATGGCATATAAAAATATGTTTTCGAAGAAACTTAAAAAAAAAATTTCTATTCAACGATTCGCACTTGTTTTCGCGCATCATCCGATGCACAGATGATAAAGGGAATGAACTCGCAAACATTTGCGCTCGTGTATGAGCTTCGCATCCACAAACTAAGGCCATGCATTTCTGTCATGCATCGGCTCTCCCGCACCGTTTATCGTCATGCGAGTCATGCATGCTTGCAAAACTTTAACAAAAATGTAGTCATCGCGAGCTCTCCGTAGCCATGCGCAAATTTTCCAGTGCCAGCTCTCCAGAGCACGCTGCGATTAGCTGGGATGGATGTAAACACAGGCGAGCGAGAGTTTGTAGTAACGTTTTTTTTTTTGTCGATTTGAATGTACAAAAATAGCCGCAAGTGTAAACAGTGTGCGGAAATGGAATTCAATACGAAAGTGACGCTGTACAAAAGGGCTATTGCTTTGGATGGGAGAGAAGATATTTTAAATTTCGCGGGGCTTGCTTGAATGGTACTTTTAAACCTATGGCTAATGGATAGTGCTAAATCATTTTCGAACGTGCCAAAGAGATGGTACGGTTAGTACAAAGCGTGTCGTCTTGTGAGCTTATCTACACGTGTATACACACATCGGGCAGGGCTAGCGTAACTGCGTGTCGATGACTGAGATGGGGAATTTCGCAGCAGCGCGCGTCTTTCGACAGGACAGTCGGGCGTTTCCGTGCAGCTTCCGGTTCCACCGTAGATGAGTGCGCTCAGCGTCGACGCACTGGACGCAGCTGTCAGGTCCGGCGTGTCAAACGCTAACGATGCTAGAGCGGCTGATGCTGGGAAGGATTGGGATACGTGCGACGGGCCGGATGATGCCGCGGGAGAGCCAGACTGCGGGGTAACAGGCAGGGATGCACCTCCCGCCGCCGCAGGGGAGGATGATTTTGAATGCCTACGGTAATATTTACGCTTCCGCTGGAACAGACCGGACGCCGTCGTGGACGGCGTTGTTGTGTGACGCTCTTTGTTGTGGATCTTGAGTAACAGTTTCATGATGTGCTTTCACGACCGCGCGTTGTAATTGAAACGGCTCAGATCACTGTGTCGCATAGTTTCTTCGGGGCACGAAATACTGCAAACACTTTGCTTTACTTTGATAAATTTCCCGCTGATACGGTAGCGCACTGAGGTAGCACTTTTGGCAAACTGTCGCGCGTCGTCGCCGGCTGCGTTGTTAGGGCATTCGTGTACTCCAGAAGCACGTGCTACACCGGCCGCCTATACGCGCACCGAATCCGAACCGATCACGGATTAGCCATTACAGCCATTCGTTCGCTTTGTGGGTCGTGTGCTTAGACACACTCCACCGGGTGGATTTAAATTCAATTAGCGTCACCGTCTTCCGTCGAAATCCACATGTACACCACACTCAAACTTGTATGCTTCACGTTTTGTGTTCACGTTCTTATTGGTTATTTGTTCGCACACACGATGCAACGTGCGTCCGTCCGGTCCGAAGTAAGACTGACCGACGAACCTGATGTTGTTTGTTTGGGGTACCGGGACCGAGCAAGATGAACCTGTTGCTGTTTTGTTGTTTGTGTGAGAGATGCGCGATGTGTATGCGCTTGTTTGTGGACGTGATCGTGCCCGTACGACGGCTATGGCCATCGCTTCATTAAGCGATGATACGGCAACATGAGATGATCAAGACTCAGTTTCAAAAGTCGTGTTAGTTGATCATGCGAAATTGGTAGCAATTGGTGTACGGAATGCTTTGGCACAGTTTACCGCTTGAGGAGTTTTTTTAGTCTGATTACAAATTTCGGCTTCTGAAAGCTTTTGTATAGTGTGTTCTTTGAAACAAGAGAAAAAAATTATCAACAATAGCTTCAAAGCGACAATAATTCAAGTTGATATATAACTTTGAGTCGTAGCGAGTGCAGTGCTTTTACAGTTTTTGTTTATTTGTTCCATTTTCAAACAGTGACAATTACATTGATAAAATCAATATGTGTTAACATCAAAACTAAACGACATTAAGCTTTAGCGACTTGTGTCTTTTTTCAATATGATCCAAGCTGCGATCCTATGATCTAACATTGACGGTATCATCCCCAATAGTTATAACTTAATCCAAATGACGAGGTAATGATGTATGATTCTTGAATGTTTGTATGCTCAACGACAAACGTATTTTAAGGGTGGGCTAGGGTAACGTATTAAGGGTAGACTAGAAGCACGTGTAGATAATAGGAATAATGGAATAAGCATTCGAACAAGGGTGTATTTGTAATCATAAAAAATATATAATTATGGTTTCTAGCTATGATTTTATCCATTCACTGATTGAATTATTGAATCATTTGAATTATTCACATCCCATACTGCAATGCTCATGGTTTATAATTATTTACATAGATTAAATGTAGTATAATGATGGATAATCATTATAAATCTCGCATGTAGAAATTTGCTTCAAGGTTGCAGATTGCAAATTTGTTTTTAAATTGACATTTATGTGTAAAAGTTCGTGAAAGTTTGCCTATATACAAGTAAAACTAATCAAATCTTATTGCAAGTAAACGAAGTGGGTTTGAATAGTTTAGGTTAGATTATTCGATGTTGGTTTTGTCTTTTCTCGAGCCGCTCAGGGAATTCCCACGTAATAATTAATAAGTGGAATACACAAGTGGTAGTAATGTTGCCAGTACACAATTACGAATACCATCAGCACATTTTCATGAAATGGACGTCTAAGCCCAGCAGTGCGAAGGGTGTGTGTATGTAACTGGTTATGCAATTTTTTCATATTCACAATATAGTTTTCTAGGCAAGCCATGACAACGCCTGAAATTGCGCAAGGCTGTTTTAGTTCTAGTGCAAATTGCTTCTAACCACGTAGTGGCATCAAAACAGTAGCATGAAAGTTGAGCTGATTGTAAACTTCACTAATCCCTCGGAGGACAGAATATGCAACTTACTTGCAATACGACTGGCTTCAACCGTCGCGTCCATATACTGATATATCGTAACGGAACCTTGATACTGTGTCATCGGGCCAATGACAACGTCGCTGGAGTTGGAAAGGTTGATGACGCTCGTGGCCGCCGGTTGGACCGACGTATTTCCGCCATTGCCAGCACTCAGCCCATTCTGATGGTTACCTCCGACCATACCCGGTGTTTCTGCGCTCTGTTCGTACCGGGCGCCTAAACTACCCGTCGGGGCCGCGGACGGGAAGCCATTGTGCTGATGGAAACTGTTGTACCGCGGATGAATACTCATGAGCGCGTTTGCCACCGATTCCGGCACCGGACTGGACGTTGATGCACTTGGATTGTCCATGCTTGACACGAAAATTGGATAGCTGTTACTGCTTTATATGCTAACCACGGATCCAGCCGGAATTGGAACGTACTGCCGTTTTTCGCGCGCGGCACTGCTCGACACGGTTCGCACGATCACGATCGAAACCTTACTGACAGCCACCACCGAGGAAAGGTTCTCCAGCAGCATCCAGCGTGTTGCTTCAAGGTATCACTTTCGTGTGTAAGTGTAGGCGTGATTGTTCGTATGGCGACAGTGGCTGGAGTTTCCGCGCCGCGTAATCGTACGTGATCGTGAATAAGAAACAGCGCTGGAAATTTTGAATCTGATGACGTATCTGTCCAGTTTTTTTTAGTTAGAACGAAGGCTTAGGCAAGTTTCTACGTACTAGTGGTAGTGAAAATATTTGAACTGCACGCTTGCTAGGGTGTGTAAAAGGCAAACAGTAAAGACTTCTCAAGCCGGTTAGTGGCTACAGGTGCTTTAAAATTCATAAACACGTTATTCTGAAGCATTCCTGATTCTTCGATACGCTGGTCTGTTATTACATGTACAGTGGTGGACATCGCATCATGATCGCTCGATATTTTTCAATTTAAACCTTTGAACAACTTCAACGTAAGGATTATATGCAATACGATTTAACAGAATTACTGCAAGTTTAATTATCTTTACATTTTCATGGCTTGAATGGTAGCTATACCAACGTAGGTGAATGTAAAAGCATACACATATTATTACTGCTGAATTTGTAGTACTCTTTTGAAGAATTCGTATAATGATCGTCTCTGTAGACGCCTGTTAGTGATTAGTCAGGGATCAACACTTGCGGAATTTTACCAACCCACCAACATTCTTCGTATTTATCAATAATCTTCGTATTTAGTTATAATTTTTTTCAGTATCAGGAAACTAAGATCAGATGTGACGCATTAAAACATGATGGAAAACAATAACAGATAATATAAAATATTTCTTTTAAAATAGAAAACAATAGAATATCGTAGTATTCAAATAGAAAGAATTGTAATTTGATGATACTGATTTCT
>JXWZ01001378.1:0-16895 GCA_000956215.1 Anopheles farauti No. 4 | reverse complement strand
TGTGTGTGTGTGTGTCGGTTGATGGGCGGAAAGACAGGGTGAGATTTTTATTGGCCCTCGCCCCGCACACACCTCGCACGGTGTTCTAGCGGTCGGTGTTCTAAAACCCCGAACAGGAGATTGGAATGGACGATGGAAGAGTTATTTGAAACCCGTGCGAGCATAAATCAGGTCCCGGAGCCAGTCTTATTTGATAAGAGAACGCTGGCCCAAGCCTTCGGTCGAAATGGTGGTCGGTCACCGTGCTGTCTACGTTTGGAATGTGATATTTCCTGGGTGCGGGCCGGGTTGTGAGGAGAAAAGGCAACATTTATTTACTGTCAACGAGTCCGGTGTGTTGTTTGGTATAAATCTGAGCGCACGAAGAAACGTGAAGCTGTATCTACTAAGTGATGAGATGTACGACGTGCTGTAAGTTATTTAATGATATTTATGGCCAATGTTATGGACATGAGGTTGGGTACTGTATTGAAATCGTTTTAAAATTCGTGCATATTTTCTGCACAGGTAAATGAACTGATTGGGTTTTCATGTATTTGAGAGCACTGACGAGTACAACGAACAAAATTTTGTTTTTTTGGGTGTGAAAATCGAAAGTAAAAAACATTTATCAAATAAATCAAAATAGCAAATTTCTTATCATCAAAAGGATAATAACTTAAATTTCCAGTGAATTACCATACAAACATGTCAAAAGGAACAAGATTTTGATAAAATTCACTACTGCATATAGAAATTAATAATTTAAACATATTTTTAAAATGTATGTAGTTAAAAGGCGATGTTTAATTTAAACAACAAACTCATACTTTCATAAATCTTCCAAAAAATATTGCAACCAGCATCTTTATTAAACGATGACGCACTCGCACGAATTCACCACCCTTCCAATCGAAAAATACTCACGGCAAGACGGGCCCCTCCCGCTTTATCAGCACTTTTCGCTAGCGCAGAAAATCGTTTAATTAGTCCCGAACTTTTCGCATTACTCAAACATCGGTGCAAAAGTCTTCGCCGTGGAGCGGAGTTTCGTTCGCGGGCCCGATAAAAAGCCCGATAAAAGCGCGGCCTCCCGAAAAGTACTGATCCCGGGACGTAAGACATCAAAAACGCGAGACGAGAGTGGGGGCTGCATCGGCGGAACGAATATCTACCAGCAGAACGGATAGCAGAAGTTCGAACTCGGAGTCGCGACCGAAGAAACGGCAATAACTCATCGGATGGCATTGAAAACGCGGGCTTTTCATTAACGCCGAAGAACGCCACTTGATAAATGATGGTTGTTGCCGCGACGGGAAGGTTCTGTTGCTTGTTTGCCGTTTCACGGATCTCCGCGAGCTGTGCGATTTTATTTGCGCAGATTTTCAATTATCACCTGTCACAATTCCCAATCTCTTTATCAATCACCTTTCGCGCAAAGCGTATGAGGGAACGACATACAGAAGGGGAGGAGGCCACCATAGCGCAAAGCCTACCCAAAACGAGTTCTGTTTTGGGGTGTGTATTTCGCGTTGAACTCATTCTTGCCCGACACGTCGGCAGAAGGATGCGGGAGGGCCGCGGGCACGCGCGCGGAACGCGGCTTTAAGCGGATAATAACAATGGGCTCGTCGAGTTCAAGGGGCTCTTGACGCGTGGATTTGACGGCAGGCAACGGGGATCAACCTCTCCAAATAGCGGCTGAAGGGTGAGCCCAGCAACCTTATCTCCGCCCGAGTGGGAGCGAATCTCGTTCAGGCTTTTTATTTGCATTTACCGATCCAATGAATATTTCATCGCTGCCGATTTCGGGTGATTGCGATTTATTTGAGTAGCTGCGCGGTTGCCGCGCAAAGGATGTCCCCGTTCGTCATCGGCATGGTACGTTGAGAAAAACGGAATGGAAAAAAGGGTAGCTGCAAATACGTCCGGGGGATTTTTCGGGAAAAACAATTCAACCGGACAGGGCGATTGGTACCGAGGCTGAAAGGGATCATAGTTTTCTGGTGGAAAAAATTTTGTTACAAAGTTATCAAAGCACGAGTAGTGAAAGGTTCTATTTAATATAACTTCAAATTTATTTATCTAGAAAAGGAGCTGTAAGTTGAAAAATTGTCTGAGAATGATTTAGTCTTTGGTGAGACTTTGAGGTTTGGTTTTGGTCATATTTTTGAGATTTTTTGTAATTACATATTGATAGAATTCGTACTCACGCCAAAATCAAATAGATTGGATAAGAAAAACAAAACAAAATTTGGCTTGTACTGGTGATATATTTATTTTGTTCAATAATGTCAACATAATTTTTTATGTTTATTTAACAAATCACATTAAAAACAAGTAATTAAAAGTTTAGTATTGTTGAACAATGTAAAATTAAAAAAAAACATCAACTGATAATCAAAAATATAAAAATAACTTAAACTTAAGTTAACTGAACGGGCTTAATTTCAATTATGAATAATCCTTTTTCAATCTTTTAAATGATTTGAAAATGATTTAAAAAAATTTAAATGATTTTTTTGGCAGTTAATTGAATTATTCCATTACCCTGTTCATTTTAGTTAAACTTGTTGTTAAACATTTGGAAAATCATAATAAAAGATCTACATCACGTTCCAATCGCGCTCTCTTAGAATGGCTTCTGCTTGAAGTAATTTAAGCTTAATCGTGCGGCTAAGCTTCTTTCTAATACCGGTTTAGTGCTAAAAGAAGGAAAAAAAATAACAAGGAGAAAAAAATCACAAATAAATCCAACCAATTTATCTGCATCCCAACCGAGCAACTGCGCTTCGATTCGCATTTCGATAGAGAGCCAACGCACTCCGTGCGGCCCCGTAAAAAGCGAAGCGTTTTCGCTTACGAAGCAGTGTATCGGCGCACAGCAGTTGAAGGGAGCGTTTTAAGACGTCACATACACACCGAAATCGGCGATCGGAATCGGTGAGAAAAAATGGGGAAAATCGTAATCAGCCACAACCCGCCACCCGGTCGGCTAACGCATAAAACCTCAAACGGAGCGTTTTCGCCACGAAACGGTAACGACAGTCGGCCAGCGCCCAACTCTCGGCTGCTAAGTGAACCGCGAACCGGTGAAGGAAGCCTCCCTTCCCCCCCACTCCCATTTCCCACCACCTCACCCGGATATCCGGGCATCGGAGTGCGCAGGCACCGTATCGAATGAGCATAAAACCAGCGACCGGATGAAGTTGCGCCGCTGCCAGATAATGGAAAGCGATAAATCTCTAATTTCAAGTAATGCTACCGCCAGCAGGTCCGCATCAATTGGACGACACTTTCGGGAAGACGCTAGCAGGAGGACCTGCTCCCGAGACTCCACTTCCGGAGCAAAGCGATCCTGGCGATTGAAATCGGTTCCGCTTTTGCTGACAGCTTCACGTGATTTTAGTCATTTGTAAAGCGATTCGGATGAGCATTTTATTGTACTGTCTGTGTGTGTGTGTTTTTTTTTCGTTCTCATTTTCGAAGCGAAGAGTTATCCCGATGCGAGATCCGCCCGGTGCAAGTGCGTGGTAGTGTATCAAAATGGTGCAGTATTTAGTATGCGTGCTGCTGACGGAAACAGAACACTCGCGTTGAATGCAAACGAGCGTTACAAAAGCTTGCCATCGAAACATCAAACGATGCAAGACGACTACGTGCTTCTAAGACGACTACGAGCGTCCATATACGTCGCTGTGTTGGGACGGAAGCAGCAGGAACACTCAAGAAAGACGGACGATCCGGAAATACTTTACAGTTCCAGGCAGGAACTAGGACCGGCACCAGCAACCTCCTCCAAAAGAACGCCCCAGAACCGAAAAAGTGATACTTTAACACGAGTCGGTGCCGACACAAAACAACCCGGGCACAACGCACGGGAGCGAAAGCGCCCTAGTCGGTGGGTCTGGCAAAACTATTTTATTTATATTCCGCCCGTATGCTGTTTGCAGCGAAAAGTTCTTGGTTCACTGCTGCCGGTTCCGGTTTCGACTGGCGGGTCGAAGTTGCGTGTGCGAAGGCCGGTGGGTGGCACGCCAACGCAGGGAAACTACACTTTCTCCACGCTGGGTGTAACAGTGGAGGGATTCCTACCCTGCCCGTTCCCAGCGCCGGATCCTTTTCTTTATCGTTATTTCAATTTCATTCTCTTGTCAAAACTCAAACATCAAACTTCGCTGCTGCAGCGGGGCAATAGTGGCTGGCAAGATTCGGCCCGTGTTGTCCACCCGAGCCACCGGCGCACCGGCTGGCGGGAAGGTGGGTGAAAGTTTTAACCGCTCAGTGCGAAAAGTTGCCGAGCACGCATTAGTTTAATATCATTCCGGTGCGATGAGCGGACGCGTGGGTTCAAGGGAGAAAGGTGGAAGCTGGTGAGGAGATCGCGCGATTAAATTGGAAAAGCTTTCCGTGAATGAGTTTTCGATGCACTGGAATTGCGGGAAAAAGAGTTTTTTTTTGTGCTGAGGTTGAGTTTTTTAACGCGACAAGCGTGAATAATTGAAGCAGTGAAAATTAATTTTTGGAGAAGCGGTTTCGGAAGGCTGTGATGAGATTTCATTGTTCAGAAATTAATTACGAATGGAATATTTTACTATACACGAGATTAAGAAATTGCTTCTTTTGCTTGATTATTACAAAGCGTAATTTTATTGTTATCCATTCTTGATGCCGTAAGACGAAAAATTGTACGATAAAATCGGCGTAAAGAAAGACAATTTTCAGCACAAATGACTTCTCGAACACGAAATTATCTTTCCGAAACAAAACGACTGCGGCCGTTGGCTGTCAAAGGCAAGGATTACATGGCAGAGGCAGGTTGTGCGCATCACGCTTCGTAACAGTCACGTTTTCCCGTAAGGAAAATCCATCCAGAGTCTCTCACCCGGAGAAGGAAAGAGTAGTTGGGTACCAATTAGACTTTCCATCATATGCAGATTTCCTAATCATAGGCAACATCAGCGTGGGGTCGGCGGGGGGTTTGCGGGCCGAGTATCTACAAGGCGGGGAGCTTTTTTGATCAAAAGTTATGGCACGAGCACCGCAACAGCAGAGCCAGCAGTACAATGAAATTCATAAAAATTCAAATGAAATTTGCATCAAATTTCACACTGGCTTGCGCATCCGGCCAAGGGGAGCTTTTCCGGGACATCGTCGCCGGCATGATGTACGCGTTCGTGCGCTATCCGTCGACAGTGTGTTGTTCGCTTCCCAGAGGACGACCAGCGAGGATGGTTAGACCCCCTCCGATGGAAGGTACCGTGTAACGGAGAGCTTGTCATCCACGCAAATAAATGGCTTAACTGGCTTTCGGGGGTGGGAATGTAATTCGCGTGCGCAAGAGAACAAGACATTCTTTCGGGCGTGAAAGAATAAGCATCAAGCTGACGGGGAGGAGAAACATTCTGTTTTCGCTGTTGTGATTTTGTTTATTCGTTTGATAGGTGAATTTGGCAAATTGGTCGCAAAGAGTGTCGTTTTTTATTTTGTTAAAAAAAGTAACTGGACAAACTATTTAGGAATTTTAACTTCATTTAAAAAGCACACGAATTGGATCTAGGTATTCAAATCCTGAACATTGCCGTATGAGATAATAGCGATCCTCTAGGAACGTGTTCAAGCCTTCCTCTATCAGTGCTGGGCACTCGATTTTCCTCGAGTTACGCAAGCAAACAACAATGTACGACCGTCGGTGTTTTCGGTCGTACATTGCGTAAAGATGAATTATGTCCCTCGGAGGGTTTTACCACCTTTCTCCCGAGACGCACGTGTGTCTGTATGCGTTCCCTCCAGCGTAATTCCGTCATGCGTATCCACAGACGGCGGAACGGATACTACCCAACGGAAAGGATGGATTTTTGGGGCGCAGAGTATCGTTTTGATGTTTCCAAATCCACGCCAACACCGGGCCGAGGGGTTTTGGGATGGCCTCAAGAGACGTCCATCCATCCATCCGGCCGGCTTCGGTTCTTACGGATGGGTGAGCGTATGTCTGCTGCTAACTTTTAACGCGTCAACGAGATGAAAAGTCGTGTTACGGGCGAGGGAACGATAAAAAAAAAACAACCAAATGACTCTCTTTGAAGCAAACAAATCTTTGCGCACAGACAAAAAGCGGATTTTGCTTTACTCGGGCAGGATATGACACGTGACGTGGTAGGAAACAGACTTCGAAGCTAGAACCCGGCGGCAAATTGCGATGTGATGTATGAAGATATGTGGCTTAAACACCCAACTTACGTTTGAACTACTGTTTCAAAACGTAAAAATCTTTTCCCCCCCTTGGTCGGACTTCACAATGGAAACGGAATGGGAGCAATCCAATCCTCTTCCTGCGCACGTCAGTCAGTAAGGATTTTAATGTTTGTCCACAGTTCAACAACTGTGTGCCAAAAGAATGGCGGAGTCGGCCAAACACGGTGACGTGTGTCACTGGGCCGGCCGGAATTAAGAACCGCCAGCTTACGAGATTCTGGTCGGGAGCTTACTGTCCGAACTTAGACCCGAACATGGGATGGTGAGGCATGGTAGCTTTATTTCGTCTACTAACAAGCGCGTGAGTCGGGGCTGTTCATCTAGCGTTGGGTTTTAGAGTGCCTAAAGGTCTTCTCCAAACGAATTTCTTCGGCTCCAAAGAGCCAGACTGGGACGATGATGAGAGTGTTTAAAATTTAATACCTCTCGTCGTAAAATCTTCGGTTGCTTCGCTGGTACGCTGGTCAAGGTGCGGAATGTTCGGTGGTTGATAAATCATGACGCCAGCACGGCACGGAGCACAAGATTTGCCTGGACGATGAAGATAACTCGCACCACCGAGCTGGGGTGGAGTTGATAAAATCGTGGAGCAATAAGTTGGAGCTGCTGACGTAAGCTGACGTACAGATGGTTATGTTTGTCTGACGTTGATCTGGAGCACTATGCGGAAAATTCGGTCGCTATCAAGTTTTGTGTAACAATTTTACGATAAAATTTCGGGACAAATCTCAACGAAATTTTTCAAGATTACAAAAAGCACCATATTAATATGTAGAAGGAAATAAAAAAAAATTTGGATAGCAAAGCAATCTAAAATGTTGCACCGAGCTTGTAAAATTGTCAATAAATCTAAAATGTCGTTTCCAAAAATCGTGAAAGCAATAAACCACCCGGGATCGAAATTTTTAAGCGTAACGGCAAGCTTTCGCATTTTTTGTGGGCAGATTGTCCATCGCTTTTAATTGCATCTCACCACCCGCAACGAAAGCCATCATTCTTTCGTCACCGTGACGCTTTTACCCCGGGCCCCACCGCACACACTATCGTGCGGACATAAATTTTCAATAAATTTCCCATCTCCGTCGGTTCATGGCGCGCCCGGGAGCCTACAGTGCTTACGCAGTGTCGGACATTATCCAGATAACAACCTAATATTTCCAACCCATTTCACTGCAAAACCCGGCGTCGATGACGATGCAGACGTGTCCGGTGGCACGTTTCCTTCCTGCTTCACGGGGACGTGTTGGTGAGCGGGGAGGAATGGGAGCCGTGCCATAACTTGTTTCCGGCTACAAATGGAGTGTAAACAAAAACACTTTCCCAGTGTGTTCCCGGTCGTCTGCTGCTGTGGAAGTCGGGATGGTTTACATCGAGCTTTTCCTGTTGACGCTCTACGCTGGGAGCTTTTCCGAACGAGTGGCTCAGACGACGCCCGCTTGTACGTGCGTACACACCTTCGATCGTACCAGCAGGAACTTTTATTTCTCTCGCTCTCTCTTTCTCTTTTTACAGTGCTTCCGGTCGAAGATGCTCGCGACGATTCGATTCCCTCCTAATGGCCTATAATATCACAATCAATTGCAGTAAATATCGTGCGCCAACAAAACCGGCGAGCGCACGTAGAGGAAAGCGAAAAGGAGGGAAACCGTGAAGAAACTTCAACCGTGTACAAAATGTAGCCAAAAAACCCGGTCGTTTCTGTTGCCGAGAGTGGTACGTTGCAGCTTTTTATCGGCGTTGCGGCGGGAGCCGAGCAGGAAACCGGGGACGACGAGGGAATCGATAGCGCTACGTGACTTTTCCGCGAACATGGAAATTTGCGCGAACCAATTCCGACCAATTCTAAACTTTCGCGCAAACAAAACGCTGCCGCTCACGTTACGTTACCGTCCGCAGCCGGAAGGGACATTTTTGTTGCCGATTTTTATGCACCCGTTTATGAGGGGTGTTTTTTTTTTGGGTGATCACAAGGATGGATGGTCGGAGAGAATTCGTGTCCTAATACCGGCACTATCAATCTTTGTTTACGCCGTGTCGTACACGTTCCCAGATATCGTCACCATCGGTAGCGGTGGCGTTGTCAAATCAAATGGTCCACTGAAAAATGGTTCACAGTGTGCATTTGCTAGTTTTTGCTGTTTTCAAGAAGACTATCTCCTACTTTCTATTGTCTCTGGTACACACTTTGCACACAACTGCAGTTAGCATTTCCATAACGATCGTCCGGGGCAATTGTTTGATTTATGGCGTACCACATCCCGCCAGCTCGGACGCTTCCTGCTTATTTCGTAGTTGAAGGCATATAATCTACACATCCCTACCCGTTTTTATGTCGAAAGAACAAACACCTCTACGAAACCGAACCTAATCGGCTGTTGTGGTGCGGTCGGACCGTGTTGGCAATTTATGCATTCGAGCGCTGCCGCCTTCGGGAAATGGGTACATTCATAAACTTGTCGTCCCACAGATTTGCTACCGGTGAAGTGCAGATAGCTCCAATTTAAATGTAGTTGAAGCTGGTGAATCCGAACATTTCAATGTTATATTCTAAGAGCGTGAAACAGAAAAGAATTTAATCGAGAAATGGTTGTTATTCTTATTAAATATCTTGAATTTTTCTTGAATGTCTGAAAAAAAACTATTTGTAAATTTATTTGAAAGTTGGCTCTTCTTATTTAACTTTTTAAATTATAATCATTTTAATTCACTGTGTTATTTTAAATGTTTGAGGTTTAAATTTTAATATAATTTTTTATACTTTAGACGAACACTTTTCCGAAACTTATTTTTAAGTTTTTTTACTTATGTTACAAATCGTCGTCAGAATATGAAGGGAAAACTGGAAAAAAATCCTTTAAGTCTTACGTCGCTTATTGCTTGTGAAACGTCAACAACGCACCTAATAAAATCGTGTCCACAGGGATAAGCAGGAACAGTTTTTGCCGTTCAATCCTTATCCTGTACCGCATACAAAGCCGACCGAGCAAAAACCATTCGCCTCGCTATTGAACTGCACTCGAACAAAGGCACAAAACTCGGTCTGTGTGTTGCCCAACCTGCCGGAAACTGGATCGTAAATGGCCGTTGGGAAATTTCCGATGGTCAACTCACGTCGGGTGGGCGACGAAAGCTGCTCTACATCCAGCCGAAACAGGTGCCAAAAGCATCTCCTCGTGCTCCACAACGGGTGCACAACACCTTCCGGGAGACGGTCTTGCCGGGCAGGATTAGCAGGCCAACACCGTATCCAACATCGGACCACGGGCACTTGCTCGCAGATGACACGTTGCACGATCAAACCGGACCGTCGACTATCCTTTGGCGCTTTAATTCCGGTGCCGCGATAGTCATGCATCCGCAGAACCCCTGGACCCCTGGAGGCGGTTGTTTTCGTCGATTTTTGGAAGAAGCAGACATTGTCCGGTTTTTTGGGTGTGTCGTTTCGACGCTCGTGTCGGTGTCCGCCGGTTCGTTTTCCAGGCGGCTTGTGTATGCACGGGGAGCGCATGTGAATTATTGAAACACATCCTGTTTATTTTATTAACGTTTGGTACTGTCACGACTTTCTTCAGCAGCGCTTGGGCTGGTGCAGGAGATGACGGTCGGTCTCTTTTCGGTGCCCGTGCTGGGTTGGATTGGAATGGCACACGGCGCACTGGAGAATGGAAATCATTGTCTGACTTTGAAATGCTCTACGGTGCTACGAATCCTTTCACGATTTATACAGACAACCGTGAACGTTTGCACAGTGCTGGGCGTAGAAAATGCATCGAGATTGGTATGTCGCTCGCGAAAGATCAACCAGCACATTGTATTGAAATGGCTAGGTATACTTTAATTTGCATATAATATAATAAAATTTCGAATTGTTTTTTTTTTGTGTTATTTTTTTACTACTTTTATTGAATTTTTTTAAACATTTTTCGTTAATAATACCAAATAGAATAATTGAACAATTCAATTTAAGAAGAAATTTGAACTGTATATTTTATATAAAAATGCTCCCATCATCAAATAGGAAATTACATCGCAAGTTTTATGGAGTAAAGTAGATTTTAAAAAAATCTTAAAATGAAGATTGATTTTCATTTATTACATCCTTTTTTTTAATTCCATTTTACCAATTTTTCGGTCGTTTGTAGTCAAGCAGTTTGAAACGAAATGGGTTGTATTTTAATCTCTCATACACAATTTTGCCGTTTTGATACTCGTTCGCCGGAATTTGAGCGTAAATTTATTGTTGACAATTATTTTCTGCCCTGGAAGTCTTGTCACAACCGTAAGTCAGCAACATAATGCTAGAATAAAAAGTAGGTAGTTTCTAGTACACGTTAAAACATTCTTCCGTTCTTTCGAAGCCGGGTGAAGATTTTTAAACAAATCACTTTGATGGTATTTTTTATTGCAATGTATTTCCTCGAACACATTTACCTTTTTGCAATTTTCAATAAAGGTTCCACTTAAAGTAGGAACCGATTTAATTGACATTTTTTATTGGCTTTCTTGTACAGGGGGAGGTTTATCGAAACCGAACGAAAAAAAGGAGAACCGCGTAAATAGGGTTACCGTACCCTTTGAGCAAGATGTAATGCTAACCCTTGGTCTAATCGAACGAACAAAAAAAAAAAAGTAGGGAAGCACAAGACAGACACATCGAGGATTATCAGCTTAGCAAACAGATCAGTCGGAATAATTAACATCGTTGCGATCAAGTAATTTGCTGGGGATGTGTTTTTTTCCTTTACTTCCACTCGCCCCGTGCCAAAATGGATGGGATGCCATAAAACGGCCACGAGCTGGAGTGCAAAAAAGGCAACCCTACAAGATACGAAGGGTCAATTGTAGTCAAATTGAAAATCGAGCTCGAATAAAAGGTACAAAGTGCTGTTCGGGGTGGTTCCCGCGGTGACCACCATCCCCTCACTCCCCCCTCATGCGGCAAAAAGAAAATACTTCCCGCCTCCTCCGTCCCAAGGACAGCTTGGGACAGAGCGTGGAGTTTGGTTCGGCAAATTTGGAGAGCAGCTCGCATGTAAAAAAAAACCCTTTTTCCACCTTTCCCGGCATTCGGAGCAAAAAAACAACCCCGCCGGGCCGTTGTGGACGCTGCTTTACGTCGTAACGTTCGGTTCGGTTGCGACCGGAGCCATTTCGCCGGCGTAAAACGTGGAATCCAATCAAGTTTTAATGGAAATTCAAATCATCGTGCCCTCTAGCGGGCAGGTCATCGTTGCTGCGCTGCCCGAAATTACAGCTAAAGGTGCAAATGTCGCGCCGGATGAAGTGTGGAGTGGCAAAACCTGTGGGGGGGAGCAGGTTTTAATTTCACATGTTTCTGTGTTTTCCGTCCGGTAATGCTTGGTGTGAAATTCGCTTGGGCACTGAAATGACTATCACGTTGATTTAAGCTTAGCAATTTTGGGAAAGTATAAAATATCGATTTTCACAACCAACAGAAAAGTGGATTATTGTAAAAGTAATGTTGAAATATTTTATTTTTAAAGATTTTTTTTATCAGATGATATGATCCGACGATTCTTTAAATAAACACAAAACACAAAAACAGATTATTGGAAATGGCTCGATTTTCCCACTGTAATTCCAACTCCACGAAATGTAATAACAGCTGTCGAAGCAAACAAAATTAAAAAGGATTTTATTTCATTCCCATTCAAGCAGTGTACTTTCACAATTCCCATGCTTTGCAATTCACTCAGTGGCGGCTTCCACAAGCAATCTTTTAGAACCGGCCCGAGAAGGAAAGTAAGCGATAGAAACGATGATTCTTTTATACGTTTTTGCGTATTATATTATTTCCCATCATCTTTAGCCTACTGTGGAAGGGAAAAATTGCCCGTATGTCTCAATGCTGACGACTCAAAGACACCGAACGGGGGAAATGTAAACAGACCGAAGGAGCGAACAGAAAAAAAAAAACAAATCAACTCAAGTCTATTTACAAATGGGCAAGTCTTCCTGCTGCCGTCCGGCCGGATGACCATCTTGTTATGCAGCGACGGTATCGGGGATCCGTCCAAAATGTCTGCCATTCCGGCACGCCCAGACTCTCAGGGTGCTTTCAGCTGCATTCGTGCATCGTCCTGCCGTGGACGGGTGCGAGGGAATAATAAGCGACCGTTCCTTTGGAAATGCGCACCAAGCGTCAGCAAAGGACAAAACCACACCGGAAAGCCCGTGGAAACCGTGCGAGTGAAAAGCGAAAACTCGCCTCCGCGCGGTGGGAGGGAATGGAAAATGAAGCGAAAGCAGTGAGCGTTTTTATTTTATTTTCATTTTTTTTCCATTCGTTTGCTAAAACCATCTCTCCAACAACTCATGTCCGCTCTTCGCTCAACTTTCCCAACCGTTCGGGCAGATGGCAAAAGGTAAGCGTGGCAAAGGTGATGCTGCGGCAACAAAGCCGGAGCTGGAGCCGTTCGGTGTGCCGGGGTACCGAAGTACCAACAAGGACTTTCTGATTTCTATTTGCATATTATTTCCATTTCGTCCTTAACGGACAACCTGGTGGCGCTGACTTCCACCGGTCTGGTTGCCGTCACATTCACAGCACTGTTGTTGCCGGCACACATTCAAAACGCTGAAAAGGCAGTGACCTCCCATCCTTCTTCGGTTTGTTGATGGGAAGCGCAATAAAAGCACAATTTTACTTTTTAAAATTTCGACAGGCAGTGGGTCGTCCTGGAGCGCCTGAGTCCATCCATTCCAATGGGTGGCGCTTCCATCCGGGGCTTTGCTGGCGAAAAGTCGGGGTTGATGTGACCACGGCCAGCAGCCCCAGCTGACCAGGGAAAACAGTACCACTTTATAGCAGCGGAAGCAAAAAATTTGAATCGGAAATCACGTGAAGTGAAGCGTTATTTCCTATCTGATGCACAAAGTGATGTTTGCACCAGGATGTGCAAACAAATGGGGGAAAACTACACCAATTTAAATAGAAGCATTTCATAATCCGATAGAAGACGATTCAAATTTATTGTGTGGAATTTTTATAGAAATAGTCACTCACAGATTACGCATGTTGGTATCATGCTCGGTTACTGGATGTGTTATAATACCTGGAATGGAAAAAAGTGAACAATGTTTAGTTAGTTTTTACGCACGTTTTGGATGAAAATTAATTTAAAAAAAATTAGAAAAATAATCGAAGAGTATTTAGAATTAGAAATTAGAAACGAATAAAAGAATAACTAATAAAGTATTCAATATAATAAATTAAAAAATGGAATTCGAACATTTAATAAAAAATGATACTATAAATTTACACCGTTTCACATAGTAATATTTTTTATTATGCGAATGAAGATGTTTTATACACTTATTTGCTGAACATTCGCTGGGCTGGAACGATGTACAATCAAAAGTAGCTCAACCGTCACAACTACCTTACATTGTTGTATAAAACAAGCGGCATTTGCCAGATGGTTGTTCCACTTCACATTCACCGATTAACATGATTCAGTGCTTTCGCTTGCACATCACCGATATGGCAGCGTTTGAGGGGGCATTCCTTTCTGGCGATTCTTCCGCCGCATCGGCACCAGAATCAGCGATCTGGATCAAAAGATCAACCGTATGATGACGGCGAAAGAGGGTGCCCCAACGTCCCAAGACACCCAAGGTGATGGTGGTCAATTGCGAAATGAGCATATTCGAACGGGCCGCTGCGGAAAACGTGAACGAACCAGCGGTAATCACATCCTTCTACAATGTAGCCGCGTTCGAGGCGCTGGCATACATCTCACTTAACCGCGAACTGTTCCGCCCGGGGGTTGGCAAGTGAGCGAGCGAGCCAACTCTGCAGCAGAACAGTTTTAATCTCATCGAGCGAAAATCACAAATGATATAATCCACCCGGAGTTGTTCGAGGGAGCAAAAACAAAACATGAAATAAAAAAAAACTGTGGCAGAAAATTGCTCAACAGATGGAGTGTGATGGTGTTTCGTTGTTCGCACCCTTGGAGGTGATGGAAGCCGATATCCGTTCGACAGGTTACGCCCGACAGGGTACGTTAAGAGCACCCTCGAGAGGTCCTTTTTGTCTCCCCCCTCTCCCCATCCTGCACACAACCGGATAATCATCGTATTTCCCCGCCCTGCCAGCGAAAGACTGAGGGAGGCGTACCGGCGTGGAAAAAGGTGATAATTTTTCTTGTAAATAATTTCAATGAAAGCGGCGCTGGGCAGTTGATTGGGAGGTCTGAGAAATGATTGCTGTTGCGTCCGCGCTCACCGACCCGCGCCCGCGATTTGGGGGCCTGCGGTGGGAAGAAAACCGCATGGCACAAAAAAAAGAAAATAAAATAAAAATATTGCCCCAACCGCAAAATGCCATGCGCAACATTGATGCTCAAACTGATGATGGGTTATGCTTTCCTGCAGACCCGGCGGTGTGATGTGAGGGTTTGTGAGCAGTACGAACACGAATTATTATGCAGTTCGCACCGCAGTTGCACATGCACGCGGGTGTTTGCCCTTTTCCGTACGGTGCTGGGAGTTCTTTTCTTTTTTTTTGTATTTGCCACAGCAACGAAAGCAACGACTGATGGGCTGCAATCTGGACGGTAAAGGTGGCAGATAATCGTGCCGTGCCTTCGTTTTGACGAGCGGTGGTGTGACGCGGTCAGGGCGAACGTTGCGCGCGCCGCACAAGTGTTTGTTGCGTTTGCGGAAAGCGGGAATTTTTGCATTTGCTGGGCTCGCAGTGAAACTGTGTTGCATCATTACCGTCCTCGGAGTAGCGTGGACGAATGGGACGCAACTTCGATGTGGTTTGTCTTGCGAAAAATGCACCCAGCTTGTGGGAAATGGCACTGGTGTGATTGATGTATCGCTTGTAGAAGGGAATATTTGATCTTGTATTTCGAAGAAAAAATAAAAAATAAAGCTTTTGATACTCCAATTGTCGTACCGTCGCTAGCAACATTCTATCTCCACCTATAAGCAAACACCTCCATGAAGTTCTTTTTAATACTTGCTTCGGTCGACTCAATCGTAAACAAATTTTCACACACAGAAAAGACAAAATAAATATTTATTATTTAAAATAAATTTGTCCATTATTGTAACAGAAAACAAAGAAATATTGTTGAATGTTTATATTTCCGTTTTGTGCACCATCAACGCTGTGATGTGGTTCGTTTTAAATGTTCCCATATTTTTTTCCACTTCACATGCTAACGGTGGTGACCGAACAGTTGGCGAACAGCTATCAAAACCAAAAACAAACACAGGCCACAACAAGCGCTGAAACGAATCGTTGCACATGACAAAGCAAAACAATACTAGAAAGGCCCATTTGCGTCCGTCGCATCAGTAAAGATGCAAATGTACACAAAGTGCATTCACTGCAGGCAGCAACAATTGTCACACTGGCACTGCATCTGCTTTCTCTCAGCATTCTTTCCTCCGTTCCCGGGGAACGTTTGGTTCACAGATGGATGAAATTTCATCACCTCGTTCTCCACTGCAGGCGTTGCATATATATGCAGATGCACCGCGCAACGAAAAAGCTCCCGTTAGAAATTACTAACCTAGATAATGGCCGACTGTTGGGCAGATCGGGCCGGGGAAAGGGTGATACGGGGGTGATATTTCCACAGGTAGATGCTTATCGAAGCGTTACCGAGCGCGCCGCGTGGATCATCCGGAGCTGGGTTAGGGAAAATGCAATTATTTCTGCACTTGGCATGCCCGAAAGAAAGAAGAAAATGCAGCAAACTAAATAAAACTGGAATAACAACAAAACTTCATTTCCCGCGTGATCTAAGGCGAAACGAAGAAAGAGAATGTGGCAGCGTGTGCTTGCGAGAGCCTACGATTTGAGTGCGGTGCATGAACGGTGCGAACCAAACCCCTTCCCCTTCGCCCTAGTAGCTGACCCGCTTAATGCATCCCACCCTACCACCCTTCGGTTGCGTAAAATGGCACCGCGCATCGCTCGAGTAGTGCGGACGGGAGGGTCGGTCGTTGGGGACAGCGCCCGGGATCGCGAGATTTGCGACGCTCCTGAATAGATCTCGACCATTTCCAGCGTGCCGTTTCGAAACAAACGGCATAAATCGTGCCCGCGTGTCGGGAAACCGGTTGATTGTATGCAGAAAATACGCCTGAGAACGTGTGTTTTTTGTAGCTGCTACATTTCGACTTCCCCCTGCCCGTAAGTCTGTTCCAGCTTACTCACTCGAAGCCAGGACGTGTCGTGTGATGGAACTGTGCCGCACAAAACGACCATACGACCGGCTAAAGGTCTCATGCAACAGCGTCTCGCACCCGAGGTGCATTATTTCCAATCACACCTGCAATTGCGAATGGGTGCTCTGGTTTACCCGCCTGGACTATAACTGCAAAGGACGCAGAAAAAGTCGCAGGGACAGGGGGACAAAAAAAACCTTGCAAGAAACAAGCCTTTCGCAACGGAAACGATGCGATCGAACGAATAAATTTTGCATCTGGTGGCACTAACCGCCACCCGGCCGGAAGGTGCAAACACGTGCAGAGATTATGGTATCGGATCGTGTTAGTGCCTGCTACATGGCACCACTCAGGTCTCTCTAAGAAGGGATACGGAAACCCGTGCGTGGTGGTAGTAGATTGTCGTTTATACGATGTGAGAAGAGAGGAAAAAATGCCACTTAGTCCCC
>JXWZ01001375.1:0-10807 GCA_000956215.1 Anopheles farauti No. 4 | reverse complement strand
AGACAAAACATTACAGCATTACACGGCCCGTACCGCAACGAGAATCATAACAAAACACACTCATTTTCACGATCAAAACACCCCGAGTTGACAACCCCAACGTTGACAGTCCGACGATCGACGATCATCGAAATGTCAACGCAGCGTGCAATGTGTATGTTTTCGTACGTAAATAACACGATTTCTAATCGCGTTCAAACGTAACAAATACACACAAATACTCGGGTAACAATGCTCGAATGCTTACACCACTACCGGTTTGAGTTGAACAACGCACACAAATACACGCGCCCGCGAACTAAATATGTAAACAAACATTCACCACCTATTTCAGACAACCCCCGCGATCTCCGCGATCTCCGCGATCACATCCATCCGTACCCGGGTGCTGGGGTGGGGTTGGCAGTAGGTGCGTGGTGAGTTTGTGGTGACTTTAGACCTCTCCCCCTTGGAGATCAATTTTCGAATACTATTCCATAGCCACCTTTGTGGTTGGTCGTGCACCCCTTCCTAATTTCTATTACATTACCCTTGAGCTTGAGCATAGATTGACCGTCAAAAATTTATAACGCACATACGATAAGCATGTAGTAACAGTACATAAATTCAAATACACACACACATTCACATTTAGCGACGCACATCGATTTAACATTTAATACATCATCGACACATGACTCGTTTTTGTCATTCTCGCTTTTGTCTCCCCTGGATGCACGAAGAACACGATCTATGCTCGCGGATGTGCTGCCGTCCCCACACTAGCACACGCACGCACGCACACACACACACACAGACACGACAAGCATTGCCGTCTGGCAGTGGCGCCTGGTGTCGGTTTCAAACACTTAAAACATCAAGACGCATATCATATTTAGAACATATTTAGATCTGTAAAAAAAAAGAGAGAAAGAGAAAAGAAACACCACGACGCACAGAAGAGAAAAAGGAAACGAATCAAAATCGATCACCATCATGGTGTGGAGTATCGTCCGTGCAGAGTCATTCCGTCAAAAGCGAGTACGTCAATTTAAGGGAAACAAAACAATAAACCGGGCATGCCAGTCGTGCTTCCACTCGCACACAACTCATAAGTTATTACGTGCTTCGAAATGGATTTTGGATTATAACAAACAATACAGGCTACATCAACACTCACAACACACAACAGCGAAACACGGGTGTGCAATTCACAGCGATCGTAAAAGTAAAGCAATCAATGAGCAACTGAACAGCGAATAAAAGATATTAAAAGGCATGCAAAAATTTTATTTGTTAAATTATATGGACCATCAACTCTTTTTCTTGTGCTATACCACATGAGCTACTCGTATTTGGGGAATTTATATACATCCTGTCTAAAGATCTTGTCTTGTCATTAGGCGGCCCAGGAAGCTAACACTTCAGCGAGCTGCACATCCGAAGAAGATCACACTTCAAAGGGCCCACCCAAGCAGAGTAGTGAGATACTTCTGTTGGCACATTGTTTACATAAAATATAAATACTAGGAATATCTTTGTTGGCTCGCAACAGGACAAAGCCACGGTGGACAAAATTAGAGCACCATTAGACCCTAGACATCAAAACTGTTATCGAGTTTTTTTTTTTAAATTACATTTTGTAACCATTACGCTATTATCCATCACAACAAAAACATTAAAACCCACCCATTCATATTCATTACACAACATAACTTTAAAAAGTAATTTGCTCCAATAGTGTAAACATATTCCTAACTTACACATGGAAAAAGCATCTGGAAAATCTTTTTCCCTCGTACTATTGATCTATTGTTCCCGTTTATTTCTGTACCAAAGGGGTTTTTCTTTCGATTCCATGTATTTTATTTTTGTATCTCTTACTAACTTTCGCTCTCCCATACTCGGTCGCCAGAGGTGTAAATGCGAAAATAAAGTCATTCCGGTAATTAAATTCCATCCTACTGTCCCCATTAATTTGCACACCTGGAACCTTTTAGGAGTCGGAAAGGCGCAGAAAAAGGTGTTTAATTATATTTTCTTCCGAGCCCGGTGGTGCATGGGTATGAGGAACCCAAAAAAAAAAATGGGGTCTATAGCTATTGAAAATAAAAACAAGACGTGGTGTTTGGTCCGCAAGCAAAAGGTGGCCAGCGTCAGTAAGAAAACGCATGAAAGATTTTATTTATCATCACCAGGTCACACCCAGCGAACGAATCGTTAACATCAGGACTGGGTTGTAGGGCTACGACTCAAAGCATCGAAGCAGCTCCGAACGAATCGCAACACCGTTTGTAGTTTGCCACGCAACATGTGTCGCTTTTATTAGCCAGCTAATCAAATTTTCATTCATCTCGTTGCAAACCGGAACGTGGCATCGCTCGCTGTGTGAAGATGTGGTGCACAGAGCTTTTCCCAGGTTGAAACTGTTCCAAGAAATCCCAGCGTGCTTCACAACATCGCCGCCGGTTGGTGGAATGCTCCGAAAACAATTTCCCAACCTCTCCCGCGTTACCTCGCAGCACGCCAGCTGCGGCAGCATGATGGAAACGACCGCGCTCTTTTAATTCCCATTTTATTGACTGCCTGATTGTCGAACCAAATCCTTGCGAACCCGGCAAGAAACACAGGCCTACGGGTGCGTGCTGTCACTTAACCTTTTTGGCAGAGTGTGGAGCAAAACAAAATCAAGGCCATCTGTGGAAAAGGTAGTGGCCGTGTTTGAGGCTTTCACGCGTCCTTCCTACTGGGGCTAAGGTATGCATAAATTATGCTCTAAACTCGAGAGACCGATTAAGAAGTGACTGGAAGAACCCACCGAGCAAGTTTTAGGAGTCGGTTCGGCAAACAAACAAGAACACACCGCGAAGCAGTTATTTGAGCCAGCGCACCACACGCTGTTAGAGCCAAAGAGAACCATTTTTTTTCCGGGAAGGATCACACAATGCGCTGAAGAATGTCTAAATTTAGAGGAGAGGCTTTTCTTTATGACTCTGACAGAATGAATCACTTTCAATTTAGATGCCGGACGTACTAACTTTTACAAGTTGTAAATGGAAATTTAATTTTTATTAGAAAATAAAGCTAACTTTATTCATTTTATTAATAAAATGATGAATTCACATGTAATTTATTTCTATTAACATATCATCAACCAGTGTTCGTCAATATTAAGTATGTCTCTAATTCTTATTGTATTACATTTTCGTTCTAACTTATGTAGTTTTATTATTTTTTTAACTTTTTTCATTTTAGTAAAACTTAACTGGCGACTTTAACCATTGAGCTTATGCCCTACAAAGCATCAGTATCATTCAGAAACATGAATTTTAAATTTGCAACAACAACTTCAAAGAGTATTTTACGCGGAGGAAAGCTTTTACTAACCTTTTTTTCTCGCACCAAGAAAAATAAAACGGAAAGGAAGGTCGATAATGAGTGTTTTTTTAAACTCCAGTTGAGAAGTAACCACTAACGGAAGCTACGGATCCCGCAGCGGACCAGGAATCCAGCTGGGGTGATAATCTCTAGGCAACTGGGGTCGTGTCTAATCCTCACCAAATCAGCCGGCACCACAGCTGCAGCAAACGGAAAAAAGAACTACGAGACTTCACGTTGCCATCGGCACCTTTTACATGGCACAAGGTGGCAGCCACCCACGCCTTACCCACATCCCGGAGCCTTACGAGAGCAAAGAAAAAGGTCAATCGCCGCAGGAAGTTCTCAGTGCGAAAAAATTAGGTGTAGAAGGGAGGACGAAAAAAAAACTCCCTTCTTGTGAGCAAGCTACAGATAATCGGAGAGGAAAATTTGAATCGGACCTGCCTGGCGGCAACCGGACATTCATCGTGCTACTGGTCTCGTGCCTGTGTCCCGTGGGTGGGACATGAAGATGAAAAGCCTCCTGGGTTTGGCGTTGGTTTGCAAAGCCCTTCTTCTTCCATTTGCACCCCGTTTCAACGTATTCGGGACAGACAACGGTGGTAGACACCTTCGATTCATCATCTCCGATAATGCACGGAAGGGAATTGGAAACTTTCTCCTAATTGGATCACGAATATACTACCCTTAAGGAGTGATCCCGGTGTTAGGGCTGGTTGGCATTGGTAACTGACACATCAAAGCTGACATTCGGAAAGTCTGCACTGGATGTGGGAGACCGACTGCAAAAGAAACTGAGCTTAGATTAATTTACGCTTCACAAACCAAAGCGTGCCTCGGTGGAAGAGATCTTAATTTTATCGAAACTTCAAAAGTTAGTTCTTTATAGGGAGTTTGAGGTAATATTATTCGAAACTAAAGGTTTCTGCCTTTTCTGAAAGGTTTCTGTCCAATTTTCTGACGTCCCCACTGCCGACATTCACCCATTATATTGACTTACATAGTTAATATTGTTGGAAGAATTCATTCGATTTATTTGTTTGCAAAATGTTGTTCTAGCAAAAATTTGTCTTCACCTGACCCGTGTCGCTCATCAGTCACTTCTAGTTATGGAAACGAAGATTTATGTGTGAAACAACAACACTACAGATCCCCGAATGGTGGTGAAAACCACACCGGCACTTCACCAACTGTTAAGCATATTATCCCACAAGGACGACTTGGGAGAAGCGGAATAGGGAAAATAAAATGAAAACAACCCTCACGCCTACCACCTTCACAACGAACGCAACGATGTACCTTGTGAAGGAGGAGGAGGTTCAAGAATATGTGCCCATTACTACGATCAGTAGTATCCAGACCCACTCAGCCCACGCAACCCACGACGACACACCGAAGATCGATGGTAGGCGGAAAACCTGATACCTTCGAATTCGCCTACGATTAAGGACACCGTAACGTACGGTGCTGAGCCCAGTTCAACCGTGCATGGGTGGATAAGGTGTAACACGTGTTTGTTTCAGCGTTCAGTTTCAAGTAAACGTAAGATTTCTGCTGGAAGGATCACGGACGGACGTACGTGGATCGTAATCAATTTGATTTCCTCTTCGGAGGACAAAATTGATGGCAGACACCGGAACCGAGGACGTGTTGAGCTGATTCAACCTAGCGTTGGCTGATTACGCTCGCAAAAGTTAGAGTTAATTAAAGTAAGTTCATCCAAAATCTACAACGTCTGTGATATATTTAAATTTGGACACATAGCTGTAGGTGGATGATGCCAACTAAACAGGGAGAAAATAGGTTTTATTCGCAAACTTTTACAACAACCTCGTAGAAAGGTAAATAAATAAGTAAGAGTAAAGAAAATAAATCAATTCTTGTAACCTCCTAGACTGTCGAACATACCAAAAAATTTATCGCGCTTCACAGGTGTAGTGAATTATTAACCTACTCGACCATACATCAAATGCTCCATGAGGACGGAACAGATTATGATATTCGAACCCCTGACAACAAAAAAATTAATACCACACATTACAAAAGCACAAACTTCTTATGGGAAACCCGGTACAATATCGGCTAGCTCGTTAACCACAATTAGCCATCCCAAAAGCACACGAACATATTTTTATGCTCCCATGAAGGATCTTCTCATCCACCATCCGCAGCCCATTGATGCGAGTAAAATGTGGTCCGCAAACCTGGCAGCAAACAAAACGGCCACCAACGCATGCAGCTGGCATTTAGTACGTACCACCATCGCTCAAATCGATCGGATCCACAGGACGCCGGGTTGTAGTGTCCTTGCCGTGTGCCAGCAACCGGTGCCAGTGATTTAAAGCTACCGTGTCACTCGCCCCGCAATTCGTATTCCAGCGTACTCGTTTTTTTTTTTGCAGGCCCTCCCATCGCATTAAAACGCTCCATTCATCATTCACCAAACATGGTGGCCGTGCCGTCGTTACACCGGCGCGTTCCCGATTCCGTTGTTATATTTTTAAATCCACAAAGCGCGCACACAGCTCTATTTGTTTGTGCGCAAACTTCCCATTATGTTTGCAGCTCTGCAGCGTTGTACTTTCAGCTTACAACCCTCTCCAATGAATAAGTGGAATGAATGCAAAACTGGGAGTGACGAAAGCGTGATGTTGCTTAATTGTGGGAAAAAATAAGCGAAAAAAATCATCCACATAGAAAGCTTATTCCTTTGAGACCAGTTGATATCTGAAGTGGTCGAAATGAAGCGGGACACTGAGTATAAAAAAAAACCAGGCAAATCCTTTGCTACAAACTATTCTGCTATCAGTAGATCCGTTTCCGTACGTGGTGGTTGGCTTAGAAAATTCCGATGAAGTTTCTGGAGTACACGTTTGTCCTCACGGCTGCTCTCGGACAAGCATTCAAATTAGCTAACGACCATCAACCACGTCAGGATAACGTCAAAACGAGCAGTTGCAGAGACGGCCAGCTAATAAAAACACTCCTCTACTTCAGGCGCCTCTAGACCAAACTACACAAACGCTGGAAAATTCATTCAAAAACTTCACCCCTGCGCCCAACCAAGTCCACCAAGCAAACGGCGATGTACGAAAAACTAAAACACAAAAACTTCCTTGCTTCCGTTAGTGGCCCTCGATAGTGTGCGAGTGTGTGCATGTGTGCTCTGGAATAAAAACAGAATCGATTTTCCAATTTTAAACTTTCCTCCCGCACACGCGCACACTAGCAAATTTTGCCTTTGCCTAGCCTAGATAGCTTACGAATTGGCCAATCCGAATGAGTAGGACCCGAAAGTGCGTGAAAAGGCGCGGTGAAATGTTTTCATGCTGAATCAAGCTTCTATTGAGTTCTAGAGCGTTTTCCCCTCCAACCATATCTTCCCAAAAGGAGCATGTGGAGTAGGAAAAACAAAACACGAGCTTTGTGTTGAAAAAAAGACACAAAAAAAACGCGTTGTGTAAATTTTATGTTTTGGTTGCATGTGGCGTGTGTACACACTGAATAGCTTGTTTTTTTCGGTCATGGCTGGAGCCCATGACACCAAGTGAGATAGCGAGAGGAAAAAGTGTAAACGAAAGAGATCATATGAGCAGCAAAGCGTGTGAGTGAGGAAAATGGGTGGAAAAAAGGACCAGACACCTCAGCTAGCCAAACAACCGCCCAGCGGCTCGAAATTGGCTTCCGTTCAAATGAAATCATTTCGGTAATTAAGTGTGAACTTGCGACGGGCGTGGAAGGGATTTTTGGATGTTGTTTTTTTCCCCCGTCGGCTACCGCACGCATGTCGTGTTGCACCACTTTCGTGTTAGTGTTTGTTCGTGTTTGTTTTTAGTCCTTTGGCACTAGGCATAGAGCATAGAGTAGAGTAGCAAGGATAGCTTATCGCACGCTCGACCGTAGCTTTCACCGGTTGATTTTCCCGTCTTTATTCTTTCACCATCGATCGATCAACCCGTCAAACGTGACGGGAACTGCAGCACACCGAGACGCGAATGGGTTGCTTATCATTCACCGTAGGTGTCCCTAAGTGACGGCAAAAGTTAAATAATTCTTGAACAAGCGAAAGGTTATTCGAGCGGTGTCATGCTGCGGGACAGCATTATCGAGTTTGCACCGGAAAGTGGGTGAAAATTTTCACCATCGTATCACGGTGCGTCGTGCTGGCCACGATCTGTGCACGGGAAACAATTACTCTAGACACGACAGCTGGCAAGCGGAAGGATAACGTAGCAGAAATTTTAACTGCTATAAATCTAAAAATGATGGAATGTTTCCGATTATTATTTATCACCTGGATGAAATAACTACTTTCGTTCATATCAACAAACACTAGTTTGATTTTTTTTTATGAAAATTAAAACGATCGTGTTGCTTTCGAAGAAAAAACGATTCTGGACATAAATTAAATACATATCTTTAAGAAAGCTTATCGTTTTGGTAAATCAAACAGAAGGAAACAGCATGCAACACCATGAACGCCAATCTGCATGACGCTATCAGCTGTAACAGTTTTGAATCATTGTAATGTTCTACTCGTTCATTACAGCACAAGCAAGAACCGAATGCTATTTTTCACGCTTTAAAAGCAACTCCAGCAGGAAAACCCCACTATTAATCATCACTCCGGAAGGTTGCACGGGATAGGAGAAAAAAAGTAATCTGCCACCGTCAGGCTACATCAGGGGAAAAGCTCAATAATTCATTAGTGTATAATTTGCCATCTGGACGGGCGGGGAAAATACTCTGACTCAAAATTCAAGCTGCCCATGTTCGAGCGAACGCTGCGCACGATAGTAGCCGCAGTGAAATAAGTCGCAAAAAGTGAAATTCTCATTTCACGTCGCGCATTACATGAATGGTGTGCTTTCCGTGCTCGATGCAGCTTGCATGTAATATCGATTGTAGAATGGTGCGTCAGCAGCAAACGAAAAGTGCATTTCAACTTAGTCCCAATGCATGCAAATTAATGCGGGATGAATAGTGAATGCTGCAGTCGTAATTTGTGGTTGCAAATTGTACGCAATCAATTTTTTTTTATTATGATTAACCCTGATTATTTTGAACGCTTAACAAACAAATTCAGAATTGCAAACAGGTTACGTGCCGTAATTTGTTAAAACAATCCACTAAGCTCCCACAACTATTCATATTCCATTCTGGACCGATTTTCAAAAATACAGATACAAAACACCATCAAAAAACTTATGATAACAACGTACTAATGATACTAGAATCATAGCAGAAATTTTCTCACGGCAGCTCAATTATCTTAACTAATTGAAAACCCGGCGTTCAGCTACCGAAAATCATTTCGCTATCGAAACACTCAACTTCAATTACTAACTTTTAACCGGAGCTGTCGAGTTATTCGACGCCAGATTTCTCCACCGCCTGGCGCACCGAAAACAATCACTTCATCAGAACATTAACTTTGAACCAATTATTCACCAATCAGTCCGGTCCCCCGGCAGCCGGGGCGACTAGCGATGAAAGGCACATCAATCAAGCACACGATAACTTTCCGGGTGCTACCTCGTCAACACGAGCGGAACTGTCGAACGGAGACACCGGTGGAGTTCATACGTACATCGAGACGAGCACCAAGCAAGGATTCACCTGGGAACCATCCATCCGGAGCCAATCTTGACGACGCAAGAGTGGATAAAAATTTAAAAAACAATTTATAACAGTATCCAAGACGAGAGACGCGTGATAGAAGCCACGGCCGCTGTTATGAGAGTTCGTGAGAAAAATGAAAGTCGAACGGGACAGCTTTTGCTAACGACGGTACGTCAGGATCGTCAGCCTATGCTTGCATATAATAGGCACTTATTGTTGACGATGTCGTATGTGTGCCATTCTTTGTTACTGAAGTGTTGTGCATTACATTAAAACGGCGTTAAAATCTAAAAATAAATGAAACAAACGTATACATCGGTGGAACATGTTGATACTATCTTTTTTCTTGAGATTTTTTTTATTTATGTTGCTATATCTGGTTTATAAACTATTTTGAAGCTATTTAACATTTTCAGATCAAAATTTAAAATAGTTGTTCTACATACTTTCGAAGTGAAAATGTGTTATATAAAATGTATTCCATGCTTTTACATTAAAATTTCTATCCTTCCTCAATATTCATATTAACATTGTGCCATTCGATTCCCCTCTTTTCTACTCATCCTATTCCCATGGTCAAGCCCAGATCTGACACCTGTTGGATGAAGCGTTCCTTTTACCGCGTGAGATATAACTTTTACCGCAGGGATCATCACGTTCGACCTCCGGACCGATTAACTTTATCGCAATCGAATTATTCCCGATGCCAACCAGTCCGCCTCCAGCCTCCCCTCGACCGAGGTTTTGTTTTCCAAAAATTGCGAAGCAGTTGATTCGCCCGTGAAAAGCGAGTAAGCGAATATGATCGAATAAATTTCCCATTCAATCGGCCAACCCAAACCCAAACCGAAACCGGTCTTGTTTCGCTTATTTTCCTTACGCAAGCGAGAAACGGAGAAAGGATTGTATTCCAATCCGCATCGCTAACGGGGAAGGACACAAGGCACGAAAGGATCAACCACGGGTCGGGATTATTATTATCGTGTCGACGTCGTAAACTGAAACGGATGCCCCGGGCTGAGATAGCCATCCCCGCTTGATTACGATTTTGCGTGGGGTGAAAAAGATCTCTCCATCCGTTCCGCATCTTCCCGTGGGGTGGTGGGTCGATTATTAGTTCTACGCTTTAACGAGCGCGGCGTCAGCACCAAATAGGGAAACTTCAGCGAAATATGCTCCGGCAGGGATGTGGAAATCATATGTGCGCTTTTCGAAATTAGATTACCAGCACCCGCTCGCGCATCCGGTGATATACAAATGCAGACCCATCTACAAATGTGTTCTCTAGCCTCTGATCTCTTTACCAGTTGGAACGTGGGTTCGCAAAAGAGGCGGCCCGAACCCCCACGCTTCCCATTCCGGTGAATTCGAAAGGAAATCGATCAAATCCCCGGAAGCGGAACTTCCATTCCATCACGGCCACGCTATTTACTTGATGGGAATTCTACGAACTCGGCAGGTTGTCTACGCCGTGAAGAGAGCATCGTTTCGATCATGCAGAAACGGAGTCATATTTGCCGGCACCGTAGTAAACGGTAGTAATCAGTGTAAATTGGTAATCAATTTCATTCTTATTTCATGCGATGGAGGTGTAAGGACCGGAAAATAGCATATTAAAAGCACGATTACGTATGGATGAATGCTTGTGCCGGTTTGCTCTCGGTGCAAGACCACCAAAACATATGAATTTATGGTAATAGAATTATTTGATGGATATATTGTTGACGGATAAAGAATAATATCTCAATATTCTCTTAACTACAACATCTTTTATTCAATGGCCTTTTTCTTGCCATTGAATCAAAGGCACTCTGCTCCATACTTT
>JXWZ01001374.1:0-11864 GCA_000956215.1 Anopheles farauti No. 4 | reverse complement strand
AAAAAAAACACGCCAAAGAAACGTACTGGAAATAAATTGCTTTTTACAACATTCCTCAAACAAACGGCGATTTAATAAAGTTAATAGATTTTTTTTTTGCTTTCTTCCTCTTTGTCGAGCAAATATATCATCAACCTGCCAGTGCAGGTTTCCCTGTTCGATCGGAATGGCAGATCCCGGGCGGGTGGAGGGTGCGAAACACGAAAAGTCAATTTTCTTCCAGAGAAAGTTAGACATTCCTATTCCCATTTCGACCGCGGTGTCCTGCCCGTTGGATCGGACAGTGTCGTTAATTCGAGTTTTGTCGCTCGTCCTGCGGGCGGCAAAGATACATCTATATCCACACGCCTTGGCCCACCGTAGTTAACGCACAAAAGTTTATCCTTATGCCAGGCGTCCCGGTGCCGTGGATGTCGCTACTGGCTCCTTAGCCCCTTGGCCATCGCTGGCTGGTCGAAGAAGGCAACTGTCAAAGATTTTTGAAAGTGATGAATAAAATTTCCCCTCAGACCGAGCGCTCGCCTGCGCCGGTGGAAGCATCGCTCCCGCAAATTCCTCCGATCGCTCGGAAAATGTGAGAAAAAGCGGGCCAGCAGGGAAGATTAACTAAGGGAAATGAAATTAAAATACCATTTTTCTAACTTCACTTTAAATTTTGAAGGTAAAATAAAGTTAATCGAAAACGAACTCTACTCTTTGTGCGCTAAATGTAAAGGTATAAATTTCAAAAAGCATAAATATTTGTCCAATATTTTCTAGCACGCTCCGTTTACTCATCCCTGCGCTAGACGATTGTCGTTAATTCGATTCCCACTGGGGTACATCCTCGTCATCATGCCCCGTGGTCGGCAACACATCTATTTCCCGCGCAGTTCCCACCGCCAGCGTCTCCACCACCTCGCCTCATCTCGCCGCATGCCAAGATATTCGACCCAATTTGGCCTGACGAATAGAACGAACCAGGCCCAGCGCGGCGGCTTCAGACGGGACGATTTTTATCTGCTTGTCTAATTTGCCGTCCTCGTTCTCGATGACGGTTCGGTAGTACGGGATGCGACGACGGTGCGGCGCAATGTGCTGATTAAAGAAAGCAAGCTCTCATCCATTTCAAACGCACACGTACATAGAAATCTGTGCAAAACTTTCTAGCGGTGATGAAATTGAAGATGTTAACTTTCCGAGCTGGTTTCTTTTCGATTTTTGTGTGGGGTGTGTTTTACATTCACAGCGGGAGATACGGTGGACTATTAAAGGAAGCCCATTTTCAGGCACTAGAAATAGAAAGAAGTGTAACAATTTCGCTTTCTCCGTTCTATGTTTGCAATTCATTAAGCATTTTGTAATATTAAATACAGCATTTCAATTGCCATTTGATACATTCTACTACTGGAACGAAGCTGTGCTCTTTGCAACAAACAATCTGTGCTGTAAACAACGAACAAGCACAACAGACTACGTTTCCCAGAACTTGTTAAGTAAACAACAACAAACGGTTCAAAGGAAGTTGAAGATAAATATTTAGCAATAGTTTCTTTAGCAAGAAGCATCCTTTCCCGAAAGAGACAGTAAAACGTTTGCTACGAGTTCATTTCCTTTTTCACCCACTTTTTTTTTTGTTTTATTGTTGTCCTTCCTACTAACGTCGGTAGAACCGAACCTTGTTACACGCTATAAAACATTGTTTGATCTTGTTTCTACACAACACTCTCGCCACAGAACAATCGCAGACGAACGTCAATTTTAATTTACACAATTTCAAAGTCGAAATTAAAATCCCTACCCAATCTGCGCGCGCTTGTGTGTGCGTGTTACATGCACTCATCCCTTCGTTCTACGCTCCATTCCATGGTTGTGTTTGGTGTTCGTTCGTGTAACGCGCACACGATCCGTAAAGATAACGAGTAGTGAAAAAAAAAAACAAGCGCAGACACAGAATCCTATAAGAACGAACATTCCCCGTCCGGACGCGAACCATCCCATACAGGGGAGGGCAAAGGTGGCCGGGGTGAGGTCGCGATTGTACCACGCTGGCAATTGTTGTGCACGATGTCATTTTATTGATGGTACGCTCTTTCTAGCTTTTTTTCCCTTTAGACACCGAACGCGACCACATTGTGTCTAAAATGTGCTGGGAGTTTGATTTTGTTGCTTGTTTGTTTGCCTCACGGCCACGATTGTTTGCTAGCGGGCTAGTGGGAAAAAACAAAAAAAACACCGTCAACAAAAAAAAACCAAAACGAACGTACTAATGGGTGGCCAGTTTCGGCAAAAGGTACCGGGCACGGACGGGGGGGAGGGCGTGAAAAAAACAGCTAATTTTAGAAACACATCAACTGTCCTGATCCATTTATTTTCTATCTCTTTGGTCGGGTCTCTGTCACCCGCGTGTCCCGCGTGCTGTTCGTCTCTATCACCCACCCACCCGCACCCATTTGTGGGTACCCCACCTTTTGGGTCTTTTTTTCTTCCCTCCCTCTGTTTAAGGTTTTGTTTCACGCTTGCTGTTTCACTTCCGTTCACCCACTTCCCGGTGTGAGTGATTTGTCTCCATATTGTGTCGTTGTTGTGTCGACAAAACTGCGTGCGTGTGTGTGTGTGGTTGAGGTAAATGAAAACAGATGATGCTCGGTCGGTGATGCTTTCGCATAGCACTCCGCTCCCTCTCCACCCCCTCCACCCACCGTGCGCAACAAATCCGAATGAAGTGATTTAATGGGCGCAAAGTGATCCGTGTGCCAAGTTTGCCGGGAGTTGCCAACCGAGCGACGGTGGCAACCTAAATGGATTCGGACCATTCATAAATGTTGCCTAATTGTGCGCTCATCTTCATTACCGAATTTGGCACAAAGGAATGTGTTGTTACACAACGCACAAACAGCGGCACGCTACTAGCAATAGCGTGCAATTTAAAATTCCATACGAAACAAATTTTATTTTCAATTAACAAATCTTTTTACACGAAAAACAAACTCACGCTTCCGCATCGGCAACACCCATCACGGCAGTCCATAGCATCGGTCACGGAAAGGTCACCGTTGGCTGCGAAGCATACAAACTCGAAGCACACATCCCCGCCTCCACCATCACCCGTTCACTGCCCCATGTACGTGAACGCGAACGAGTTGGTCTATTTTTAATGTAGTAGAAAGATCATTTAATTTCCAACAGGCTTACCACCGTGCACCTTCTTCTTCTTCTCCTTCTTCTTCTTCTTGCCCAACCACCACAGACCATCGCAGCCATTGTGATGTCGCATCTAAGCCTCAGGTCGGAAACAACAGCAAAAATGGCCCATACCGATGACAAAAGAGGTTTTGCGGATTGCTCTAGTGTCTAGTGTCGACCGATTCCACGAATTCCGCATCACCCCGCTGCTATGTGTTATGTGTCATCGGACGGATGTATGTATGGCCGGCAGGAGAGTAGCGACTTTGCTCGCTTTGCTTTTGTTGTCCATCCGCAGCCGCTCTATCATGCTAATTGAAATTACAACCAAAGCTAACAGAACGAAACGATCAAAAGGCATCGGGGAGGGAGCAGGGACCCACGGCGGCTTCGGCGGCAAGGATGTGTAAGGTGAAGATTGAAGGGATTTGCAACATACACTGCCAACCATACGGTGAAAAACGTGAAACAAAATCACCCGACTAGATCGGTGGAGTTAATTAGACTCAGCACTACAACGGCAGCACCGGCTTGTGCGTAGTGTCTTCCACCTCCTGCGTTAGATCTTTACTAATTGATGAGATTAGATCTTGATGGGCGTGCAACATGTAGAAGGGGTTTCAAACCATCATTCAAAGTTGAAAGAAACTAGTAAGAAAAAAAACAGAACATAATAAAACAAACGGAACATCACTATTTCAATTTCAAGTAATCATTAAAAAAATCCTTTTTATTACGAAAAAGGTGATTCTAACGGGTTAATACATTATTTGATTAATTAAGAATCTAATAAATTGCAAGCAAGCAAAACATTGAACAATTCATTTTAAAACAAACAATAAATAATAAATAGATATATAAGTTATCAGCACGTTTATATCAAACAAACATACTTACAAAAATATCAAATAATTTTTTTTAACGAATTTAGCAACTTCGAAGAGTACAAAAACATTAAAAAATTATATGATGTTTATGTTGAAACCCCAAGAAGAGAAAGGCCAAGATTAAAATGTGCTTAGGTTCTTAGGACCTTTAAACCAGCTTTGTAAAACTAATTCGTAACAAACTAAGTGATTCTCAAACTGTCTGTACAAAAAAATGCAAAAATTTAGTTATAGCTAACAGCTGGATCTCCCTGCATGAACCAATGCTACTTTCAGAGCGGAAATAAATGCTTCGTGAAGATTACTATTTTTCTCACAGCACTCTTGAAAACTAGCCCCAATCGGCTGACGTCACTGGTGCAAACAGCCTGGGTCATAATCCGATAAGCCATTTTTCGATCTTCCCACTTTGCCACCTTCCCAGCTCATTCCAGAACGAGGTACGCACATCCCCGCTTCAAGAGGCATATAAAATCACAAATAAACGACTGTTGATTTCCGCACACCATAAATTGCTCATATTACACCGGCGCATCCTCTCCACAAACCGATATAACTGACCGCAGACACCTGTTCCATCCCCGGGCACCGTTTGCCGTTCGCCACCACCCCTAACCGCACAATCATTATCCTTCACCGACCCAAATCCTGCCCGGCAAAGGTGCATGCTTTTATTTAGCAATTGTGTGCCGGTTCGAACCAGCATGCGGATGGGGGGGAAGGGGCGGGATTTTTCAACTTTCCTCCCCAGCACCCGTGCGGACAAGAGTTTTGCAAATTAATTTGCAACGCAAAACGCTCCGACCGTACTTTGCGGGGGGAAAAGGTGGTGCGCAGTAAGTGCGATATTTACACGCGTAGGTGCCAAGCTTTTTCCCCCATTTGGTGCGGTGCTTCGTAAGAGCGCTCATCATTTTATGAGAAAACAATTTTCACAATGAACTTTTCCCGAGAGTTTACGTGTTGTGAGCGGGAGGGGGAAAGGCGTTTGCAGAGGTTCCGAGTGGTGATAGATTAAAAAGTGCACAGAAGGTAAGTTGTACTTCGCAATCCTTACTGTTTACTGGCACCGGACGCCTATCGCAAGGCGATGGTGCAAAATATGGTGTTATTATTTTTCATTTAGAAGAGCTTAAATAAATATTCCATTAAAACACTGCCCAGCAGAAAGGCGAGCAATTACGTTAGTTAATTGAGAAATAAAAATACTTAAGTGAGTGGAATTATTGGAAGCCGTATACACAGTTTATATGTTCAGCAAAATTTTTAAAATATAAAACCCACAAAAAATTGATAGTAAACCACAATGTAAGAGCTGAGTAAAACTGTTACAAAAAATAGACGACATGCAGAAGAGTTTACCAGAAAAAACATCCTTCAACAATCGTGGACGATTCTTAAGGATCTACTTTATCTGCAGCCATCCAAACAGCAAAAGAAACGCTCGTGTGCACCCATACCTTTCCGTGTAGCTTTTGTTTCATTGAGCAGAGCGTTTCTTTTTCGGGCTCGCCACATTACACCGCCTCCGCTAGGGGCTCCTAGCAACGCCGTTCGCTCGCTTCGCTTCGAAACAAAAGCCCAGCACACGAGTGGAAACCATAGTAACGCTCCGCTTTACAGCCAACTGTTACACCGTTTCCATATTCATTCATCGCAGCGAACCCGATTTGTACGCTGCTCGGTCGATAGCTGGCCAAACAGAGAGAGAGAGAGAGAGACATAGGGAGGATGACGCACGCGGACGGAACGAGCGGAAAGCAGGAGAGATCGTTTGGAAAATCGATAAATCTCTCCATTTCTCCGGCGCAACACAACACACAAAGGTAGCGATACTTATTTGCGAGTGGTGGCTCTAAAACTGCATCCTGGCGTGGTTTGGGCGCTCGTATGAAGCTTTATGTACACAGCAGCTGCGAGAAAGCTCACGGTACACCATATAAATACCACCGGTACGCTATGTACGCCAATGGATGCGTGGAAACATGATAACAGGCACAATTGACGTGATGAGTGGCTAGCAATACCGTGGGCGTATAATAAAGCGAGCACCTGTGCTGCGCTTAGTTTCGAGCCTGGAAATTCGAGTGAATTTCTCTTCATTATATGCATGGGCAGACCCGGCATGAAATACATGATGCAAATGAAACCAGTTCAAGCTTTACATGATTATTTTTATCGTTTTTTTGGTGAGGCAAAATGATTAATATTATTTACAAAAACCTGAAATGTCTTATTTGCCTAATAAATAATTATTCACAGCACAAAAAAATACAAAGGATTTTGCAAGAAAATTTAAATAATATTAAAAAAATAATCTAAAATAAATAACTTTTCACACATTACATTGGATTCAAGGACAATCGTAGGAATTTTAATATCGCTACAAAATAATGAAAAGGTATCGGTTATTTATTCGCACCTGCGACTCCCAAGCGATCAAAGAGCAGCAGTAAAGATTATCACAAGGTGTCAATAGCCGCACCTATAATCATATCTCTGGGTGGCACCTCCTTCATTACGAATTCTCCTTTACTTCAAAATAACTATAAAACTGCGTTAAATGGAGTAAACTTAACACAGTTCCATTCCGTGATCGGCAACCAGCAGGTGATAGAGACATGCAGACCACGTCGCGAATTTGCTTCTTGCGATGGGCCCGCTGGATGGACTCGATCAATGGGATCAGCCTGCAGGACAACTCGACGCTGGCACGCACTTGCAAGCGCGGTTTCTATCTCTTGCAGCTTGTCCAACTGCTGATCGTGTACAACTTTGCTGTGGTGTGCTCACGCAAGATCACGCTCGAGGAGTTCGCCGTACAGTTCAACCAGCTCGGTGGCATAATGCTCACCTTTTCGCGTATCATCGCGATTGTAAGTGTCGAACGAACGAGAGTCGGGTGAAGCTTTTTTACACTCACGAATTTTTTCTCCTTTCACGCCAAGAATTACAATCGAAAGGAGCTGGTAGAGACGGCCCAGTTCATAAACGCATCAAAGTTCCACCATCTGAACGCGCGGGCGGAGTCGATCAGCACCGGAACGATTCGAAACGCCGGACGATTCCTGTCCACCCTGCTGGGGTTACAGATTGTGACGCTGATGTTTTGGTTCCTGCTGACGGAGCTGCAAGCGTACGAGCGGGACGTTTTGCTACCGATGATCACCCACCTCCCGTTCGACGCTACGGGATGGCCAACGGTACTGCGCGTTGCTTTCCGGTTCTACTTCTACCTAGCCAATACGCAGCTGATGCTCACCTTCTTCGGAAGCTACGTGCTCACCAGCAGCTATCTGCTAACGCTCACCATCGAGCTGCGCATACTGAACGATTCGTACGCCGAAGCACCGGAACATCCATCGCTGTTGGTCGGCTTCCTGAAGGAACGCGTCGCGTACAAGGTAGCGCTACTGCGCCACATTCGCACGATCAAGCGCCAGATGAACGTGAGCATTTTGCTCGAGCTCGTCTTCATCGTGTGTCTGCTGACGATCAACGGGCTGCGGCTCTGCACGACCAAAAGCGTGCTGAGCGAGGTGGCACTGTCCAGCAGCATGATCTTGATCTACGTGCTCGAGCTGTTCCAGTACTGCTGGCAGGTGGATGAGATGGAGCTGCTGCACGAACGGCAAGCGTTTGCCGTCTACTCGACGCCCTGGATGGGCGCGATACGGCAGACGAAGGCATCGCTGCTGATCACGATCAGCATGGCGCAGGTTCCGCTGCGTTTCATGTGCGGTGGAATGTACCAACTCTCCACCGCACTGTTCGCGACGATCGTGCAGTTCATCTACTCGCTCATTATGATGCTGTTGCAGTTTAAATGAGGGCTGCACACGAGCGAAAAACACAACGTTGAAGGTTAAACTGCTTTAGATGATTGTGCTTTTCTTATTAACTGCTACTCGTCCTTAGAACTAGAGTCCAGTCCTGTAGAGTCCAGTTTGATCTGCACCTTTGCAACACAATCTGAAAATGCAATAAATCAATTACAAACTGCGATGAATCGCTCGTGTAGTAGGCTGGTTAATAAAATTCTGTTTGATTTTCCCTTGGAATTTGTTATTCATCATGCAAACGATAGAACAGCTTCATGCTTCCCATATTCTGCATCAATTCCACGCTAAAATCCTACATTTCCCTGAAGGTAATTCTACATCGCTTAGAACACACATTACTTCTGTCAACGGAAGCATCGTCATTCGTTTCGATGGCACATTGCATCCAAAAGCTTTTCTAACCATCGTGAGGAAACGGACAGTTATTTATCGGCTAGACCTATAAATTCTTCAAAAATCCCCCCAGCGCTAACCTTTGTTTTCCGGGAAGGGGGGCAGCTGCAACCACATGCACTTTACATTTCCTACAGGAAATCAATGTGCATAAATTTTCTACCTGCCTGTCTTTATTCCATTCCAGCATGAAGGTGTACAGAGCGGAACAAAGCAAATAAGAACTGTGACTATGGAAAAAAAACCTCGAATTTTATTTATAATAGTTTTTTATCCACACCAAGATTAACAAAAAATAACAGTTCTTTAATTTATTTTCACCAGTTAATCTTTTTTTTTTGCCTGCAAATATTCCTTCACGTAATGTTCTATAGTTCAGAATTTTTTGTTCAATTTTACACATTCATCCTTACCATCTTCACCGAGTACTAATGGGAAGATCATAAGCATAGTGCAAAGAAGAAAAACCCAGCGACGACTTTCACATGTGCAACGAGTCAGCCCCGTGTCTCCCTACTGCCCTGTCTTCCTAAGTATCGGTGACAACGGAAGCCTCGGGCAAGGACTATTAAGGATTTTCAAGTCTCAAAGTTCTACCCACCGGTCCGGATGCAGTTGGCGCAGGTGCTTCCAGCGAGGAAATTGAGAAACCCCGCATAGAACGGACGCTGCGCGGGACGGGGCGGCAAAAAATCGGCCACGCAGGGGCCACGCTGCATCATAAAAATAAATTGCATTCATAAATATTCCGGCCCTGCCCGGTACGATGGCGGGCAGGCCCCACCGTACAGCCGGGAAAGGCCCATTTGGCTGAAAGGTTGGTACGCTATTAGATGCGAACCGTTCGTGGGACTTTTTTTCCCTCCCACAACGCAGCTTTTGCTTTCGTAGCTCATCTAGTAACCGATCTCGAGCTGGCTTTTCCATTTCGATTTTAATGTGTTTTAAGAAACGCCGTGCTTCCATTAGGTAAGCAATCTGTCTGGAGCGAACGATAGGTTCGCAAAGTTTTCGCATCGAATGAGTACAACGAAACGTCTTGTTGGTTAATAAGATGTACTTGTGAACAGTGAAGCTGTATCGAATTTTTATTGCTTTTATGAGACGATTAAAGCTTTATTTTTAAGCACTTTTTATCATAGGTCGTTCTTATTTGAGCTGATCTTATTTTTTTTATCTACTGTTCTCATCAATCTAGCATTACACTACATTTACTTTATAAAGCTCTGCCAGTCTATGAAATAAATTCCTGAAAAAGGAACAAATCATCCACCATTCAGATGCTGCACAGTCTATTTTTAAGATTAATTTTACTATTATTCTCTATTTAACTTGACGCTATGAAATATAAAACACATTACCGTGAACGACTGTTTTATTTCTTCCCTCCTCCCTCGCCCCTCCCCGGGACCCGGGAAATGGGTTACGAAAACTTTTGTTTCATTTCATACTTTGCTTCCACATTCTGTCTTCCAGCTGGTGTCTTTCCTATACTTTACTAGCGCTAGCGACAAAAAGAAAGTTAACCACTGCAATATCTTACTCGCAAAATTGCACATTCCGATTCCTACGCCACACGAGTCCAGTTCCCACCCCTCAGCTGGCCCAACCGGAAAGGGGGGAAACTAACTGCACACAATAAAATAAAATCGACCAGATCGCTCGCCGCTCGCTCCTCCCTTCCCTTCCCTATTTACACGCGAAGATAATACTTCTGCTGGCGAAATCTGCTCGCGAAGAAACTTCTGTTTTTTTTTCTGTTCTGTTCTGGAGCGAAGAAGCAAAAAATACTCGCTGCATGTCTGGGAACCACTTCGTAATCCTTTACGAATGGAATGACGGAAAAGAGAGAGAAAGAGAGAGTGAGAGAGAGGAATTGGGGAGGAGATATGGGTACAGAAAAAAAAGTCCTTCAACCTAGACGAGTGGCACAGTTTAATCGTTTTCCGGAGCCAAAATTTTCTTCTGCGGCTCGAGTGGCAGTTTACAATTTATGGCGTTCGCTTGAACCAAACCGAAGAAAAGCGTACGAAAAAAAAACGCACACACACACACACAACGCGAACAAACCCGACAACCGGTTCTGGACTATCTTCGTTCGTGGTATCCCGTGTCGCATAGGAACAGGAACGCCCATTCGGGACCGAAACGCTCCGTTAGCTGCGGAGCGGAGCAAATATCGCAAGCTCGAAAAGACAATTCGGTCAGTCCTATAAGTCATCGGGGGCCAATTGGTGCACGAAATGATTGTGCGAATCTTTATACGCTCAATACCAACGGGTGCGAGCGGTAATGTGGTGGAAAACGGACATGGTGATTTATTAAGGTGAAAAAGAAATGAAAAGAATAACTCTCAAATTATATTGTATGCTTCAAAATCCGAAAAATCTGGAAAATAATTGTTACAATTGAAAAAAAGAAAAGCTTCCAAATTGAACAACGAAAAGAAAATGTCAAAGTTAAAAATAGCCATCCAGAAGTAATTGCCTTCCAACAGACGCTGAATGGAAGACACCGCCATACAAACTTCAAAGAAAGTGCATCCGATTGAAATATGCATCCGATAGTGGACAACATCAAAACAAGACTGCGACTATGGAGAGAACGGTCCGATACCAGTTCCGAAAGGGCTTACCAGTTGCCTGTCACCGCCCATAGCAAAACGTCACCATCCTCAACGTCACCACCAAACTCAACCAACCATTGCCATTGATGAAAAATAAATATCGATTGAAAGCCAAAGCGACACGACCGATTCGTAAGGTAGGTTCAAAACCAACGTCAACCCACGTCGGCCCGTTCGTTGCAATCATTAGACACCGAAAAGCTGTACGGCTGCTCTTTTCGGACCCTTTTCTCCCCGAGCCCCGACCAATTGCAATCAAATCATCCGAAAATGCATTAATTTAATGGAAAGCATATTGCACCCCTCCGCATAAGCACATAAAACCAGGGCGAAATAAGTACCGGCCGTCTCGGACCGGTGGCTGTGTGTGAAATGATACTTTCGGAATGCACCGGGTAGGCTTTACGGGTCAAGCGACCCAGTACGTGCACTGGGAAATGTTCGAGCAATGTTTCATTAATGGGGAACTTTTCTCTGCGAAGGATTTTCCGCTTTATCGGAACGATGGAATTCTGCAGATGGTACGGGTAGGATCGCATGCAGAGTTGCAAAAACCTCAGCCTGATGAATTTTATGTGTTATTTATAAACAAATCAAACGGAAACGGACACCAAGCGGAACGCATTTGTTTGAAATCCCTGTTTAAAATAGGCTAGAAGACTGTTCGTTGACTAGAATGACTAGAAGTGGAAAGGAATTGTCGGCCAATATCGTCCCGATACCGTTCGTCAGGAACGAAACAATAAACAAATATCTGGAATTGCAACGAAATTGTAATCTTACTGATCAATATTTACGCAACATTCTGCTCAGCAACACCGCTTTTGAATTAGACGGGAAATAATGCAAAAACAGCTCCATAATCAGAGTGAGCCGAACAGAATTCTATCCTTTCTGAAGCTGTATACTAGTTGAACCGCCATTCAGATGTATAAACATGATTTGAATTAA